>CM056059.1:90516059-90563559 GCA_029574335.1 Rana kukunoris
TTCCACCACAGACGGCGGATCTTTCCCCATTTGACAGTAGGATCAGGCTGACCTTTCTCATTGAGGAGGGCAGCAGGCCATAGGCCACAACATGTCACTAAACACGTCCCTCAGATGAGGAGCCAAGAGGCTCTTAAAAGGTTTTGTAGAACTCGGCCGTGAGCCCATCGGGCCCAGGTGACTTTTTAGAAGCTAAAGAGCTAATAGCCTGCTCAACTTCAGCTACCGAGATCTCTTCTGTCAGAGAGTCAGGAAGGTCAGACCCACTTCCAGCGGGGGTCTCATCAAGGAATTCCCTGACTTTCTCCATGTCTAGAGGCCGCTTCTTCAGGAGGTCCGGAAAAGTGGTCTCTGACGACACCCAGGATCCCCGATCTGGACCGGACCAGAGATCCTGAGGCATCCTTCAGGCCATGTACGACCTTCGACCTCGCCACCTCACCACAGCTCCTGTAGGGATCAGGAGAGATAAACTTCCCATAATCCCTCTCAAAAACCAGGGAGGCGAGACGGTCGTACTGACACTCCTTCATCTGCGCCTTCAGACCGGATATCTGTTCCTGAGAGCCCCCAGAGGACACCAGGCGGTCAAGCTGCCTGCGTAGTCTCTGGTAAGCCTGGTACTTGGAAGCTGCCCTGTACCCAGAGATTTCCCGGAAAAGTCGCCAGACCTCTTTTTAACTACTTCCCACCACTCAAGGCGGGAGCAGTTGCCCTCAAGGAGCGAGGTCTGGCCAGAAGAAGAAAACCTCATAGGCTTCCCTAACCTCAGGATCCTCCAGTAGCGACCCATTCAGGCGCCACAAACCCCTCCCTTTCTGAGGAGTGTCAGCGACATTCAGGGCCACAGATACCATACAGTGATCGGAGAACTCTACCGACTGCAGCTCAGGAGCCGAGCAGACAGAGTCCTCCTTTAAAAAAAACCTATCTAATCTACTCTTACTACTACCTCGGGAAAATGTGAAACCAGTGAGGTTGGGGAGGTGACGAACGTGCACATCCACCAACCTGGCCTCCCTCACTACGTTATTCAAAAAAATACTATCATATCCCAGAGGGTTGGCGGGCACCTGCCGGTCTTTGGGCCTAGTGATCATATTGAAATCGCCACCAAAAATCACCTGCTGGGACGTAAAAAGATAAGGCTTAACCGCCGTAAGGAGGCTCCTCCTCTCCCTCCTAGTTTGAGGCCCATAAAAATTTATGAGCCGGAGGAATTGCCCCTCACGACAGCGTCCACCACCAGACATCTACCGATCTCCACTTCAATCACTCGCCGGCAAGCCACCGGACCAGTCTTAAAAAGGACCGCAACCCCACTGCAGGGCTCGGCCGCAAGAGACCAGAGGGAGGGCCCACATCTCCACTCCCTCTTTGCTAGATGCATCTCTGCCACAGATGCCAGCCAGGTCTCCTGCAAAAACAAAATGTCAGCTTCAACACGGCTGAGAAAATCGAAGGCCATAAAACGAGCTCCCGCAGAACGAATACTTGCGACATTAATGGTCGCAAGCCGTATTGGAGAGGGTACCGCCATCAGAATGATTGAAAGTGGTCATGTTCTCCTTCATACTACAAACACAAAAACATATTTACATATCTACACTTCCTCCTCCTCTGAGCCCGAGGAGGAGGAGGAAGATACCAAACGGGTTCCCCAGGGACACCCCACTTCGTGCCCCTGGGGGAACCCCACCCTTCACTGGGGACTTCCCGCCCCCAGATCTGGCAGCCTTCCCCTTCTTCTTTTTGCGTCTCACCTGCTCCCACTCCTGCCACCTCTCCGAGATGACTACACCACCCCCCTCCTCGGACCCGCTGCTCGAGATTTCCCTCTTGGATGAGGCTCGAGCAGCTTCCATCTCCATGGCCACAGGGCCAGAGGAGACTCTGGGTCCAGAAGGGGGGGGAATGGAAGAGGCAGGAGGGGGGCCAGAGACAGGGGAGAGGACAGGGGGGGGACCAGACTTAGCTGGACGGGAAGAAGAAGGGGAAGGGGGGGGACGGGACTTGGGAGGGGGGGGGGGACGAGGGGGGGGGGTACGAGGAGGGGAAGATGAGGGAGGAGGGCATGGGGAAACAGATGGAGGGCCAGGTGGAGGGGAGGGGCAATGGTGAGGAGGGGGAAAGGGGAAGGGGGATGGGGATCGGCCCTGCAACATTAGGAGAGGAAGGCCCTGCCCGGACCCTCGGCCGGGACCCCCAGGCTCCCCGACCCCCAGGGCCTCCCCTCCTCCTCCTCCGGAGGATCGGGAGCCTCCTGGCCAACCGAGCCCGTGTCCCCCGGGGGGGGAGCCCCACGCCCACGCCTGCTCCGCCTTCTTTGAGGCAATGGGCCTGTTGGTCCCTCCGGAGTAGTACTAGGGGCTCCAGGATCCCCACCCCCCCGGCCATCACTCGCCGGGGGGGCTTCGGCCGCTCCCGGCCCGGGAGGTCCCCCCCCTGAGGAAGAACCCCGATATGCTTTGGGACACCTGCTAAATGGGTGCCCCATCTCACCACACAAGTTGCAGCATATCTTCCCACATGACTCGGACTGGTGGCCAAACTCGTGGCACCGGCCACATCTGACCACCGTGCAGTCCGAGCTCATGTGGGTCGGGCTGCCGCACTTGAAGCAACGACGGGGCTGTCCCGGGTAGAACGCCAGGATCCGGTCTCTGCCTAGAAAGGCGCTGCCAGGGAGGTGGGCAACACTGTTGCCCTCCCTCTTGAGCCGGATCCTGGTCAACCAAGCCCCGGTCCAGACCCCGCGCTCATCAAGGTTCTTCCTCAGGGGGGTCTGCAACTGCCCGTACCTCCCGAGCCAGGTGGCAATGTCCTCCGGAGGGAGCGACTCATTCCTCACCAGGATGGTGATGTTCTTAACCTCCTCCTGCCTGGAGATGGGAATGAGCCTGTACCTCTTCCAAGGGTCAACGCCCCTCACCAACCCAAAGCCGGTGATAAAGCGTTCCATACACACGGGAGTGACAAAACTTATATCAAACTCCCGTGTGTTGGTGGGATGGATGACAGCAAAAAGGTCATCCACCCCAAAACCCAAGGAGAGTACCAGGCCCACCACCTCACCTCGAGCGGGGCAGGGGTCCGGACCCTCGTACCGAAGCTGGACAACATTCCTACGCCTCCTCTCTGGACCACCTGTACCCCTCGTCCACGCCGACCCCTGCGTCCTCTCCTGGTCAGCAGGGGGGGCGCGGAAATTCTGGGCGCCAAACCGGCTGTACAGGTGGTCCAGAGGGGCACGAGAGCCCAACACCTGGGCGAAAGAGCGACCCCCCTTTAGGGCAGACAATAAGTTGGCCTCCGGAGACCCCCGAAAGATGTTCTCCGGAAGTGGGGCACCCCCCTCAGCACCCCCAGAAGTGGGGGGGGACGGGGGGGCCCCCATCCCTGCCGGTGGTGTTGCACCCACCCCCGCTGATATACCCTGACCACCCTGACCCACCACCTTTGGCCTGACTACAGGCTCCCCCCCCCCCGGGACCACAGCAGAGGGGGGTACCACCCCCACCAAACTCCCCCACCCAGACCCCTCCGCGACCACACCAGCCCCTTGGGACTCCACCTGTACTGGGGGGGAGCCCCCCTGGGACCCCTCCAACTGCCGGATATAATCATATGCTATACAGTCCACTGGGAGGGGTCCCACCTGACTTTCCCCCCACCCCGCCTGTGCTGCAGGGAGCCCCTCGGGGCCTGTGGCAGTGTCCATGGGGACCTGGGGGGGTGGCAGCTTACCGTCCAATTTACCGTCCTCACCGTCTCTGTCCATCTCCTGCCGGGGGTGCCTGGAGGTGCCTGCTGCAGCGTCCGGGGCTGGGCACCCCTGCACCCCCGGCCTCTCATCCCCCAGGTCCCCTGAGCCCCCACCGACCACCGCAAACTCGCGGGGGGGCACTTCCGGTCGCGGGACGGGCACTTCCGGTTTCGGTCTGGTCACTTCCGGTTTCGGTCTGGTCACTTCCGGTTCCGGCTGGGCACTTCCGGTTTCGGCTGGGGCACTTCCGGTTCTTGGGCGGTCACTTCCGGGTCCCGGTCTACTCCACCCCCAACAGCCGGCGCCATCTTGGCCACACTGCACACAAGCTGTTTACCTCCAGATGACCGCAGCACAATGCCTCCACCATGTGTCTGCCTCTCTCCCGATGACATAGCAGCCGCAGGAGCAGTCCCTGGCCTTTCCATGGCCAGATCCTCCCGCTCCTCTGCAAGCTGAGGGGTCATGGAAGCCGACACATGGCGGGCTTCAGCTGTGGCAGTGCGACCATCCTGGGGGAGCCTGGGTATGCTGACCTGAAGATGGCGGGGGGGTACCGCCGGCGGCACCTGGGCCCGGCGACCTCCTGGATCACTGGACTCCCCGGACTTCGCCAACCCCCAGTCCCTTCCACGGACCGAGGGATCGGCTCCCGGGAACCCTCCCCAGGTTTTATGGCCATACTGGGCCCTGCACCACCGGCACTCGCCCCCCCCCCACTGCACCCAGGCTCCCCTGACTCTCCTGGCTGTTTGGGGGGTTGGGACCCCTTCTTAGACCGCCCGCTCCTCCTCGCTGCCTGGCTCCCTTCCCGGTTGGCCTGCTGGAGGGTCCTCCGGAGCTCCTCTAGGAAGTTCACCTCTCCAGCCCCACGTTGGCAAAAGCCCCCCAGGTATTCCCATATTTCTTTTACTTCTAGTCCTAGGGTGGTGATGGCCCCCTTGAATTCAGATCTCTTATTACTGGAGCACCTGTCCCTCTTTTCCCTCAGGCCTGCGAGAGTAGTCATCTTTTCCACGCAGGCAGGCCTGAGATATCCTCACCAGCAGGGATTTGATTTTATCCCGCCTCTTCCTGGTTCTTGCTTCATTCTCACCTGGCTGAGGGGCTGTCCAGTCTGAGAGACCCTCCTGGGTCTCCAGGAAGAGACGGTCCTCCCTGCTGATGGTGGTGGCGGTGGTCTGGCTGGAGGGCAGGTGCTGTTGACTCCTCCGGAGGCCGGAAGCCGGTCCACCTCCGGGGCTGAGGGAGGCCATCCCACCCCTCTTCGGGGCAGGGGGCTGGGGGCTGGAGGCTGGTCCTGGTAGGCTGGAACACAGGAGCTCTGGAAGACAGGTCTTCTCTCCTCTCCAGCAGGAAGCAGAATGAGCTCTGTGGGAGGAGCCGGAACTACTGCCAGTGGGAGGAGCTGCACTGAGACCGAGGAGGGGTAATTTTTTATTTATAAAACTACGACCAAAAGGTTAACAAATATATAAAATAAACAAAATAACTAAATAAACCAAATAACACAAAAACAAACAACAAAACACAAACCATCAAATCACCGACCTCCACCCACCAAGAAAAATATAAAAAAAAAAAAAAAAAAAAAAATAGCACCAGAACAGGTATTTACAACAGGCTCACTGGTACAAGAGAAAGTCTTTATAGTCCATCAGAAAAGCTTGCCCAGATCATTGCCAAAAAAAAAAAAACACTTAAAACGGCTCACTGGTACAGTAGGGAGATATTAAAGTCCATAGAAACCACTACTGTCCAGATCATCGCCAATCCACAACACACCCCACCATCACAACAACAAATACCTACAACCCACGTATGAGCAAGAACATGATAGTCAGACATGTCTGTAGCCTTATTTCAAAAAAAATACCATAAACAAAATCTAAGGGGGTGAAAAGGATAGATGCCCCTACCCATGGAGAGGGGCAGAGCCGTGACCTAAGGGGGCTGGAAGAGGAAACCCCCTCCATAAATGGGCACACCTCTCAGGCCCGACCCTGCTCCTTTCCAGATCCCGCACCTTCACCAACTCCCGAAAGATACCGCCCACCACCTCATGCACAGGCAGGATTTTGTCCCTAGTGGACACCAAACACCGAGCGTGCAAGTGTAATAAAGCACAACTAGGCTGACTAAATAAAGTGACGATAACTCAAATCCCCTGCGGACCCCAAAAATCACCATACACTCGCTCAGCATAGGTCAGGGCCGGAAGGCGGGGGTAGCCAATGGCACCCCCTACCTTCGTAAGAACCTCCATGTTGAAGGGACATTGGACCAGAAAATGGTCATGGTCTCCAATGTCCCACCACATTCCTGACGGGGGCAGTCCCTGTCCCCCAGGTTCCTGTATTTGAGATTCGCACGGACATAGAGTCGTCCATGGAACGACCTCCATGCGAGATCCCAAAACTTACTTGGAATTCTAGAAGAATTCAAGAGGGCTAGCCCCTCCGTGAGGACCCTCTCAGGGCAGTCCCTCAAAGACAGGGGCTTCAAAATGTCCGAGGCCATGACCCTCAGGTACAGCTCCCGCCGACACAAAGAGCCACCTCCAGGGCAGTTATCCGCCACTGCCTCAGTACCTTTAATGCCAGGGGGACATAGAAAGAAGGGAGATACCCATGCGATCTCCTCAGATCGCCGGGCCCTCCCCCCCTCCCCCACTGCCTCAAGAACAGCAAGAGAGCCAGTCCTTGCATGAACACTCCACCAGGAAGGCTCGTCCACAAATATGGACTGCAAAATTTATTTAACAAAGATGGTGACAAAGAACACCACCGGGTTGACCATGTCCAACCCACCTTGCCGTCGCTGGCGGTATGTGACCTCCCTCTTGATCAGGTTCAGTTGCTTCCCCACAACAGCAGGAAGAACAGACCATAGACCCGAGCATAGAGAGATGCTGGCAAAAAGACACACATAGCTTACAAAGAGAAACTCAGGCAATAAGTACGTCTTGACCAAGCTTACCCTTTCCCTCAGAAAGTTTCCAACCTTTCCAGCCTTCACCTTCCGAGTGGCACTCACCAGCCTGCGCTCCCAGTTTAGCTTGGGATAATCACCCGGGCCGAAATGAATGCAAAGAACTCGAATCTCTGGTACGGGGCGTGGGGAACACGTCCGGAGGGGGAACTGCTCCCCCTCCTTCCCCACCAGAAAACTTCACTCTTGTCCCAATTGACCAGCGAGCCTGACGCCTCAGAGTAGCACCCGATCTGGGACTCCACATAATGGGCCTCCTCACGACCAGTACCACCACCCGAGACGTCGTCCGCATAGGCCACAACCCTCACCGCCGAAAACCGGACACCCCGACAGTCCCACCGGAAACTCCCACCCCCCCCAGACGCCCGCAGTCACCTCCTTACGAAGGGGTCCGACCGCAAAGATGTACAGAGGGGTCTCAGCGGGCACCCCTGCCGGACGCCAGAGTCCACGGCAAAGGCCCGGCCACCCAACCGTTGACAAGAGGGGAAGCTCTCAGCTCCCCTATACAATACCTGCAGCCAATCAACGAATTGATCAGGCAGACCGTATCTCCTCAGAAGCAGCCAAAGGTACTCGTGGTTCACCCGATCAAACGCCTTAGCCTGATCCAATGCAAGCAGATACCGCTCGCTGCCATCAGCCCTGCACCTTTCCACAGCCTCCCGGACGCTCAGGACGGCACTAAAAGTGCCCCGGCCAGAATTGTGCAGTGCTGAGAGGGAGACAGCATCCTGCCCGCCAAAGCAGACAGACGTGTAAACAAGATCTTTGCCAGTATCTTCCTATCTGTGGTAAGAAGGGCGATCGGACGCCAATTCTCCACCACAGACGGATCTTTCCCTTTGACAGTAGGATCAGAGCTGACCTTCTCATTGAGGGAGGCAGCAGGCCATAGGCCAAACAATTCACTAAACACGTCCCTCAGATGAGGAGCAAGAGGCTCTTAAAGGTTTTGTAGAACTCGGCCGTGAGCCCATCGGGCCCAGGTGACTTTTTAGAAGCTAAAGAGCTAATAGCCTGCTCAACTTCAGCTACCGAGATCTCTTCTGTCAGAGAGTCAGGAAGGTCAGACCCCACTTCCAGCGGGGTCTCATCAAGAATTCCCTGACTTTCTCCATGTCTAGAGGCCGCTTCTTCAGGAGGTCCGGAAAAAGTGGTCTCTGACGACACCCAGGATCCCCGATCTGGACCGGACCAGAGATCCTGAGGCATCCTTCAGGCCATGTACGACCTTCGACCTCGCCACCTCACCACAGCTCCTGTAGGGATCAGGAGAGATAAACTTCCCATAATCCCTCTCAAAAAACCAGGGAGGCGAGACGGTCGTACTGACACTCCTTCATCTGCGCCTTCAGACCGGATATCTGTTCCTGAGAGCCCCCAGAGGACACCAGGCGGTCAAGCTGCCTGCGTAGTCTCTGGTAAGCCTGGTACTTGGAAGAAGCTGCCCTGTACCCAGAGATTTCCCCGGAAAAAAGTCGCCAGACCTCTTTTTTAACTACTTCCCACCACTCAAGGCGGGAGCAGTTGCCCTCAAGGAGCGAGGTCTGGCCCAGGAAGAAAAAACCTCATAGGCTTCCCTAACCTCAGGATCCTCCAGTAGCGACCCATTCAGGCGCCACAAACCCCTCCCTTTCTGAGGAGTGTCAGCGACATTCAGGGCCACAGATACCATACAGTGATCGGAGAACTCTACCGACTGCAGCTCAGGAGCCGAGCAGACAGAGTCCTCCTTTAAAAAAAACCTATCTAATCTACTCTTACTACTACCTCGGGAAAATGTGAAACCAGTGAGGTTGGGGAGGTGACGAACGTGCACATCCACCAACCTGGCCTCCCTCACTACGTTATTCAAAAAAATACTATCATATCCCAGAGGGTTGGCGGCACCTGCCCGGTCTTTGGGCCTAGTGATCATATTGAAATCGCCACCAAAAATCACCTGCTGGGACGTAAAAAGATAAGGCTTAACCGCCGTAAGGAGGCTCCTCCTCTCCCTCCTAGTTTGAGGCCCATAAAAATTTATGAGCCGGAGGAATTGCCCCCTCACGACAGCGTCCACCACCAGACATCTACCGATCTCCACTTCAATCACTCGCCGGCAAGCCACCGGACCAGTCTTAAAAAGGACCGCAACCCCACTGCAGGGCTCGGCCGCAAGAGACCAGAGGGAGGGCCCACATCTCCACTCCCTCTTTGCTAGATGCATCTCTGCCACAGATGCCAGCCAGGTCTCCTGCAAAAACAAAATGTCAGCTTCAACACGGCTGAGAAAATCGAAGGCCATAAAACGAGCTCCCGCAGAACGAATACTTGCGACATTAATGGTCGCAAGCCGTATTGGAGAGGGTACCGCCATCAGAATGATTGAAAGTGGTCATGTTCTCCTTCATACTACAAACACAAAAACATATTTACATATCTACACTTCCTCCTCCTCTGAGCCCGAGGAGGAGGAGAAGATACCAAACGGGTTCCCCAGGGACACCCCACTTCGTGCCCCTGGGGGAACCCCACCCTTCACTGGGGACTTCCCGCCCCCAGATCTGGCAGCCTTCCCCTTCTTCTTTTTGCGTCTCACCTGCTCCCACTCCTGCCACCTCTCCGAGATGACTACACCACCCCCCTCTCTCGGACCCGCTGCTCGAGATTTCCCTCTTGGATGAGGCTCGAGCAGCTTCCATCTCCATGGCCACAGGGCCAGAGGAGACTCTGGGTCCAGAAGGGGGGGGAATGGAAGAGGCAGGAGGGGGGCCAGAGACAGGGGAGAGGACAGGGGGGGGACCAGACTTAGCTGGACGGGAAGAAGAAGGGGAAGGGGGGGGACGGGACTTGGGAGGGGGGGGACGAGGGGGGGGGGTACGAGGAGGGGAAGATGAGGGAGGAGGGCATGGGGAAACAGATGGAGGGCCAGGTGGAGGGGAGGGGCAATGGTGAGGAGGGGGAAAGGGAAGGGGGATGGGGATCGGCCCTGCAACATTAGGAGAGGAAGGCCCTGGCCCCGGACCCTCAGGCCCGGGACCCCCAGGCCTCCCCGACTCCTCCCCACCGGCTCCGCCCTCCTGGCCAACCGAGCCCGTGTCCCCCGGGGGGGGAGCCCCACGCCCACGCCTGCTCCGCCTTCTTTGAGGCAATGGGCCTGTTGGTCCCTCCGGAGTAGTACTAGGGGCTCCAGGATCCCCACCCCCCCGGCCATCACTCGCCGGGGGGGCTTCGGCCGCTCCCGGCCCGGGAGGTCCCCCCCCTGAGGAAGAACCCCGATATGCTTTGGGACACCTGCTAAATGGGTGCCCCATCTCACCACACAAGTTGCAGCATATCTTCCCACATGACTCGGACTGGTGGCCAAACTCGTGGCACCGGCCACATCTGACCACCGTGCAGTCCGAGCTCATGTGGGTCGGGCTGCCGCACTTGAAGCAACGACGGGGCTGTCCCGGGTAGAACGCCAGGATCCGGTCTCTGCCTAGAAAGGCGCTGCCAGGGAGGTGGGCAACACTGTTGCCCTCCCTCTTGAGCCGGATCCTGGTCAACCAAGCCCCGGTCCAGACCCCGCGCTCATCAAGGTTCTTCCTCAGGGGGGTCTGCAACTGCCCGTACCTCCCGAGCCAGGTGGCAATGTCCTCCGGAGGGAGCGACTCATTCCTCACCAGGATGGTGATGTTCTTAACCTCCTCCTGCCTGGAGATGGGAATGAGCCTGTACCTCTTCCAAGGGTCAACGCCCCTCACCAACCCAAAGCCGGTGATAAAGCGTTCCATACACACGGGAGTGACAAAACTTATATCAAACTCCCGTGTGTTGGTGGGATGGATGACAGCAAAAAGGTCATCCACCCCAAAACCCAAGGAGAGTACCAGGCCCACCACCTCACCTCGAGCGGGGCAGGGGTCCGGACCCTCGTACCGAAGCTGGACAACATTCCTACGCCTCCTCTCTGGACCACCTGTACCCCTCGTCCACGCCGACCCCTGCGTCCTCTCCTGGTCAGCAGGGGGGGCGCGGAAATTCTGGGCGCCAAACCGGCTGTACAGGTGGTCCAGAGGGGCACGAGAGCCCAACACCTGGGCGAAAGAGCGACCCCCCTTTAGGGCAGACAATAAGTTGGCCTCCGGAGACCCCCGAAAGATGTTCTCCGGAAGTGGGGCACCCCCCTCAGCACCCCCAGAAGTGGGGGGGGACGGGGGGGCCCCCATCCCTGCCGGTGGTGTTGCACCCACCCCCGCTGATATACCCTGACCACCCTGACCCACCACCTTTGGCCTGACTACAGGCTCCCCCCCCCCCGGGACCACAGCAGAGGGGGGTACCACCCCCACCAAACTCCCCCACCCAGACCCCTCCGCGACCACACCAGCCCCTTGGGACTCCACCTGTACTGGGGGGGAGCCCCCCTGGGACCCCTCCAACTGCCGGATATAATCGTATGCTATACAGTCCACTGGGAGGGGTCCCACCTGACTTTCCCCCCACCCCGCCTGTGCTGCAGGGAGCCCCTCGGGGCCTGTGGCAGTGTCCATGGGGACCTGGGGGGGTGGCAGCTTACCGTCCAATTTACCGTCCTCAACGTCTCTGTCCATCTCCTGCCGGGGGTGCCTGGAGGTGCCTGCTGCAGCGTCCGGGGCTGGGCACCCCTGTACCCCCGGCCTCTCATCCCCCAGGTCCCCTGAGCCCCCACCGACCACCGCAAACTCGCGGGGGGGCACTTCCGGTCGCGGGACGGGTCACTTCCGGTTCCGGTCTGGTCACTTCCGGTTCCGGTCGGGGCACTTCCGGTTCCGGCTGGGGCACTTCCGGTTTCGGCTGGGGCACTTCGGTTTCGGCTGGGGCACTTCCGGTCGGCTGGGGCACTTCCGGTTTCGGCTGGGGCACTTCCGGTTCTTGGGCGGTCACTTCCGGGTCCCGGTCTACTCCACCCCCAACAGCCGGCGCCATCTTGGCCACACTGCACACAAGCTGTTTACCTCCAGATGACCGCAGCACAATGCCTCCACCATGTGTCTGCCTCTCTCCCGATGACATAGCAGCCGCAGGAGCAGTCCCTGGCCTTTCCATGGCCAGATCCTCCCGCTCCTCTGCAAGCTGAGGGGTCATGGAAGCCGACACATGGCGGGCTTCAGCTGTGGCAGTGCGACCATCCTGGGGGAGCCTGGGTATGCTGACCTGAAGATGGCGGGGGGGTACCGCCGGCGGCACCTGGGCCCGGCGACCTCCTGGATCACTGGACTCCCCGGACTTCGCCAACCCCCCAGTCCCTTCCACGGACCGAGGGATCGGCTCCCGGGAACCCTCCCCAGGTTTTATGGCCATACTGGGCCCTGCACCACCGGCACTCGCCCCCCCCCCACTGCACCCAGGCTCCCCTGACTCTCCTGGCTGCTTGGGGGGTTGGGACCCCTTCTTAGACCGCCCGCTCCTCCTCGCTGCCTGGCTCCCTTCCCGGTTGGCCTGCTGGAGGGTCCTCCGGAGCTCCTCTAGGAAGTTCACCTCTCCAGCCCCACGTTGGCAAAAGCCCCCCAGGTATTCCCATATTTCTTTTACCTCTAGTCCTAGGGTGGTGATGGCCCCCCTGTATTCAGATCTCTTATTGCTGGAGCACCTGTCCCTCTTTTCCCTCAGGCCTGCGAGAGTAGTCATCTTTTCCACGCAGGCCTGAGATATCCTCACCAGCAGGGATTTGATTTTATCCCGCCTCCTCCTGGTTCTTGCTTCATTCTCACCTGGCTGAGGGGCTGTCCAGTCTGAGAGACCCACCTGGGTCTCCAGGAAGAGACGGTCCTCCCTGCTGATGGTGGTGGCGGTGGTCTGGCTGGAGGGCAGGTGCTGTTGACTCCTCCGGAGGCCGGAAGCCGGTCCACCTCCGGGGCTGAGGGAGGCCATCCCACCCCTCTTCCGGGGCAGGGGGCTGGGGGCTGGAGGCTGGTCCTGGTAGGCTGGAACACAGGAGCTCTGGAAGACAGGTCTTCTCTCCTCTCCAGCAGGAAGCAGAATGAGCTCTGTGGGAGGAGCCGGAACTACTGCCAGTGGGAGGAGCTGCACTGAGACCGAGGAGGGGTTTCGCCCCCGTTGTTCTCCGCCATTTCCGCCGGCCCCCCCCGGATGTAAAAGAGCTTGATTTGGGGTAGGGGGCCTGGCCGAACATGGCCGAGAGCATCGGTGGGTGTCCCCCCCCGGCGGAAGGCGGCGGCGAAGACCGGTGCGGGGCTGGAGCCCCCCCGGCAGAAAACGTCTGGAAGACCGAGGGGCTCCGCCCCCGTTGTTCTCTGCTTTTTTCGGCCGGCCCCCCCCGAATGTGAAAGAGCTTATTTTGGGGTGGGGGCCTGGCTGGACATGGCGGAGATCATCGGTGGGTGTCCCCCCCCGGCAGAAGACGGCGAAGCCCGGGGCCCAATGGGCTGGTGGTGGGGGGTCCCGGCAGAAGACCCCCGGAGCT
Organism: Rana kukunoris; assembly: GCA_029574335.1. NCBI lineage: Eukaryota > Metazoa > Chordata > Amphibia > Anura > Ranidae > Rana > Rana kukunoris. Next base: position 90,529,256 of record CM056059.1, read on the forward strand.
GACTAATAAATTATTTTTTTCTGTGTGTTTTTTTTTTGTGTTTACACTTTTCCACCCGGTGAATGGGTAGGGGTACGATGTACCCCATACTCATTCACATAGGGTGGGTGGCCAGAATCTGGGGGCCCCCTTAATATAGGGGGCTCTCAGATTCTGATAAGCCCCCCGCCCGCATACCCCGACAACCAACGGCCAGGGTTGTCGGGAAGAGGCTCTTGTCCCGATCGACATGGGGACAAGAGTGCTTTGGGGTGGGGGGGCAGTGCCCCCCTCCCCCACAGCACACACTCCCCCATGTCGAGGGCATGTGGTCTGGTACGGCTCAGGAGGGGGGGGGGCGCTCGCTCGTCCCCACCCCCATTCCTGTCCGGCCAGACTGCGTGCCTGGGAGAAGGGTTTGGTCTGGATCTGAGGGGGAACCCCACGCCGTTTTTTGGCGTGGGTTTAACCCCTTATGTTCCAGATCAAATCTAAGAGCCTGTTGTGCACCTGAAGGGGGACCCCCACGCCGTTTTTTTTTTAATTTGGGGTGGAGTTCCCCTTTATCCCGGTCCTGTCAGGGGGGGGGGGGAATGCCTGCTCGTCTGTCCCTACAATGTATGAACAGCGATCTGTCATTTCCCCTACACAGTCCCACCCCCTTTACAGTTAGAACACACCCAGGTAACATATTCAACCCCTTCCGCGCCCCTAGTGTTAACCCCTTCCCTGCCAGTGTCATTTTTATAGTAAGCAATGCATTTATATACCATTGCTCGCTACAAAAATGCCAAATCTCACAAAAATGTGTCCGCCACAATGTCGCATTAGACAGAAAAAACAATGATAGCCACCATTACTAGTAAAACAAAAAATTATTCCAAAAAAAACCCATAAGACCAACCCCTACTTAGAACTTTTGCCCAAACCAATCAAACGCTTATTGTGATTTTTTGCAACCAAAAAGATGTCCAAGAATACTTATCGGCCTAAACTGAGGGCAAACATTTTTTGAATATATTTTGGGGGAGATTTATTATAGCAAACCGTAAAAAAGATGTTTTTTTAGTTACCAAATTGTCGCTATATTTTTGGGTCAAGCAAAAATAAGAAAAAACGCAGAGGTGATCAAATACCACCAACCAACAAAAAAAAAAAAAATTTTTTAGGGGGGGGGGGGGGGGAGGATGAGGACGCCCAATTTTTTTGGGGGCCACGTCGCACAACCACGCAATTGTCAGTCAAAATGACGCAGTGTTGAAATGCAAAAAATGGCCCCGTCAGTGACCAGTAATATGCTCTGGGGCTCAAGTGGTTACAAATTAAGAATACACTAAAGTTAGCCCAATTTATGGCCATAATGTGAAAGATGATGTTACACCGAGTAAATAGATACCCAACATGTTACACTTTAATATTGCACACACTCATGGAATGGGGCCAAACTTCAGTACTTGAAAATACCCATAGGCAACGCTTTTTTATGTGTTTCAGGTTACCAGTTTAGATTTACAGAGGAGGTCTAGTGCTAAAAGTATTGCTCTCGCTCTAACGTACGCTATGATACCTCACATGTGGGGTTTGAACGGGGGTTCAATATGTGGGCGGGGCTTACACATTTAAGGCCCGCCCCCATATATGGAAACATTCTTCAAACCACACATGTGAGGTATCATAGCGTGCGTAACAGCAAGAGGAATATTTATAGCACTAGACCTCATCTGTAAATCTAAACTGGTAACCGGAAACAATAAAAATGCTGCTTGTTTGCTTCTGACTGCGAGCTACTAGGGACAGGGGCTTTTAAATTATTACTATTTAGGTTTGTTACGTAAAAATTCTATAAGACCTCCCGTTCAGCTTGTAAAGCATCACTTCATGGGGACCAAAATAAAATTTAACACCTCTAATGCTTTCATCCGCCATTGCAGATTTGATTCTGGTACTGCATTTCGAGTGAACTGGGCATGCTCGAACAGTTAGAAAAAGAAGTTGGAAGTTTCATCCTGAAAATGACTTGCATCTTTCTGAGCATGCTCAGAAAGCTCTTTTTTTGGCTTAGTAATTTAAGGACATCCTTAACAGGTGTAAGCAGTTACAAGTGCACACAAACTAGAGGCTGACATTTCTTCATGTGTTTCCAATTGGTTCATTAGCACACATGTTATAAAAAGCGTGGATACTGCACGTGTCAGCTGCCCCTCAGAGGGGGCAGATTTGCTGGCTGGAAGTAATGGCGGAGCGAAACAGAGATGTTTTGGAGCAAGTTTTGTATTTTTTGATGTTTTCTCTGCTACATAATTTTGCTAAATGTTTCTCAAGATGTTAATGACTAATGTTTTAATCCTGTGGGTCTATCCTGTTATTTCAAAAGCATGATTTTTTTTCCAATGACTGTGAAATAAACGTTGGTCTTTTTTGTTTTTAGGTGTTTTTATATATTTTTGGTGTGTTTATTTGTAATTTTTTGTTTTGCTTTCCTTGTTTTGTGGACCAATAAAATTACTTTCAAATTTTGAAGTTTGTTTTGTGATATTTTTTTCCTGCTATGGATTTCAACCGCTGCAGCTGAACTAGTTTGGGCCTAAACCATCAAGTGTGATTTGTCTCTAAGCTCTTTCCTGGTGTGTATGCATGAAATGTTTAGTCACCAGAAAAGGAAGGACAAAGCGGTAAGTATTGTTTCCTAGAACTGATGTCCAGACTGACTTTTTAAAGCACATGTGCAAGATGTAGGAAAAGCTGCAAACAGGGCCTGTTGGAGGGGGGGTGGGGGGGGGGTGGTGTATTGGTGGACAGGCTTGAAGTGCTGATTTACAGCGCTGTGCTTGAAACTAGCACAAGACAATCCTATTCTAATTGTGGGTTGTTTGAGGGAAGCCAATTGAGTGTTAGAACCCCTGCTAGTGTTTTTAGGCTGGGCTTTGTGTCCCTTTTCCTAAAATTGGCTTCACTTCCTGTCACACAGCTGAACAGGAAGTGAGGTTAAAACCCTACCAATGGTCTTTTCTTTGGGACACAGGTCAATCTAACTAGTGTCACCATTAAGCAAATTGCACTGCAGTGTACACCCCAAATGATTAGTTATTTTGGGGTTTAGTAAAGGCAAAGCCGCTCTGCAGTAGAAGCGTAGGCAATGAAAATCAGAAGGGAAGCACTGATGGTTTTTACTTCCAATCCCGCCAAGTTTAGAGTTTTCTTCCTTGCTTGTCCACTTGTAGTGCAAAGTGGATTTGCCTTTAGTAAATGGACCCCAAAGTCCAAGATTCCTACTAATTTGGGGTGTACACAGCAAAATGCCATTTCCAAAATGGGAAACTATTTATATTGATCTGTGTGTCCCCAACAAAACATTACTCAGGTGTTTCCCTCACTTCCTGTTTGGCTGTGTGGCAGGAAGTGAATGAATTAAGTAGAAAGTGACAACATTTGTGAGGTGTCTTTACCCTATCAGGGGTGCAGGCATCCCCAAAACAAACAAGAAAATAGTTGATTTAACATTGGGTGGTGTTTGTGGGGGTCCCTAACACACATTCATACATATTAGCAACGCTGGATCCTGGCCTATTGGCATGGTTATATTTTCTTAAGCCTCTCAATAAAATGATATGAAATTTGGGGTTAAACTGGAACAATAATCATCACTTTTATTTTTTGGATTTCTTTCATTTTGGATAGAGTTGGGGGGGGGGGGGTTAGAAGCTCTGTCAGTTTATTTTGTATTATCCCTGTCCGTTTGGGGAGATTGGCCTTCACTTCCTGCCCCATAGCCAAACAGGAAGTGATCGAAAAACTAGGCAAATTAAGGGTCTCCTGTGCCCCCCCCCCCCCCCCACAGAACTTGTGTGTGTCCCCTGAAAATTCCTGGGTGGGTCATAAAAAAACAGGGTGTGGCCTTGACAGGAAGGGTGGGTCATTTTTCTATTAGGGGGGTGCCAAAATTTGGTCAGGCCTAGGGAAGCACAAAACCTAAATATCCTACTGCATATTAGGGCTTATTTAGACAGGATCCAATTAACAGCATGTTTTTAGATTGTGGGAGGAAACCCGCACAGGGAGAACATGCAAACTCCAGGCAGATAGTGTCACGGGCGGGATTCGAACCAGCAACCCTTTTGCTGCTAGGTGAACCTGCTACACACTACGCTACTGTGCTGAACGAACATGATTGCAGCTGAAAGCATGAGATGTTTTTTTTTTAAACCAATTACATGCTTTCCAGCCTGGAGGACAGATGTGGGGTCTAATTGACCCCGCCTTTCTCTATAAAGAGGACCTGTCACACACTAGTCCTATTACAAGGGATGTTTACATTCCTTGTAATAGGAAGAAAAGTGAAAAATAATACAAACAAAGGGACAAACAAGTGCAAAAATTAAAATATTAAGTAAAAAAATAAAATAACAAAGGAATTTAAATGCTCCTGTCCCTAGTAGCTCGCACTCAGAAGCGAACACGCATGCAAGTCCCACCCACATATGTAAACATCCTTCAAACCCCACATGTGAGGTATCATAGCGTGCGTTAGAGCGAGAGCAATCATTTTAGCACTAGACCTCCTCTGTAACTCAAAAGTGGTAACCTGAGAAAAAAAGTCAAGCGTTGCCTATGGAGATTTTTAATAACGAAGTTTAGCGCCATTCCATGAGTGTGCGCAATATGAATGCGTGACAAGTTAGGTATCTATTTACTCGGGGAACATCATCTTTCACCTTATCCCTAAAAATTGGGCTAGCTTTACTGCTTTCTTATTTTGTCATTCATGAAACAGGTTTTTTTTTTGAAAGCCAAAAACAAAAAAAAACGTTTGAAATTTTTTGGCACAAATACTGTTGGAAATGTGTCCGAAAAAATGGCCGCCACTTTATTCCCTAGGGTGTTTGTTAATAAAATATATATAATGTTTGGGGGTCCTGAGTAAGTTTCAAGGAAGAAAATATAATTGTTACATGAAGGAGAGAAGTGCCAGAATAGGCGCGGTATGGAAGTGGTTAAAGTGCAACAATAAAAGTGAAACATTCCTTGAAATTTCGTACCATGGGGGGGGGGGAGGCAATTAGGGGCGCCATCAGGAATTATGGGGCCCCTTACACAGCTTCAGGCATGGGCCCCCTGGAGCAGAGAATAGGGGGGGGGGTGTCGCCTGATATTAAGAAGGGGGGGGGCTGCGGCAATTTGATAAGCGGGGGGTTCCTTTACAAAAAAATACATATAGAAAAATATATATTAAAAAGGGTGGTAGCCATCCGGGGGCCCTGGGGACCACTGGGCCCTTTAATAAAAAGAAACTTCTGGGCTCTTTAACCACTTAAGACCCGGACACTTACGCTGCTAAATGACCCAAGGTGTTTTTACAATTCGTCGCTGCGTCGCTTTAACAGACAATTGCGCGGTCGTGCGACGTGGCTCCCAAACAAAATTTGCGTCCTTTTCTTCCCACAAATAGAGCTTTCTTTCGGTGGTATTTGATCGCCTCTGCGATTTTTATTTTTTGCGCTATAAACTAAAATAGAGCGACAATTTTGAAAAAAATCACTATTTTTTTACTATTTGTTATAAAAAAAATCAAATAAACTAAATTTTAGTAAAACATTTAGGCCAAAATTTATTTAGCCACATGTCTTTAGTAAAAAAAAAAAATCGTAATAAAAAAAATAGCTACCTAGCGGGAACAGCGACACTAATACAGCGATCAGAAAAATGATCGCTTAGTGACGCTGGCAATAGGGAGTGAAAGGGTTAACTAGGGCGGTGATCAGGGGGTTAAAACTTTATTAGGGGGGGTGGGGGGGCTATCCTGAACCTAACACTAACTGTTTTTTACAGTGCCTGTCACACTGACACTAAATGCAGTGATTAAATCACTGCATTCAGTAACACTGTGACAGGGGGGTGGGGGGGGGGGCGATCACAAGGGGTTAATATGCCTATGTGAGTGTGTGTCAGTGTTGTGTTGGTGCACACTTACTTGGCATGTCTTCTCTCATCAGCAGCGCTGGGAAACAGCGCTGCGATGAGAGATTACATCATTTCCTCCTTCCTGTGTAAACACAGGAGGAGGAAGTGACAGGCTGGGAGCGCGCTCCCATTGGCTGGGAGCGATCGCGGGGGGGGCGGAAAACACGGACATCCGCCCGCTCGTCGGCGATCGCTCCCAGAGCCAGGGGGACCGCCGCACGCCGCGGAGGGGGTCCCGATGGGACCCCCGAACCGCACTAAGGCGAGGACGTAAATTTACGCCCTTGTGCCTGTACGAGCCATGTTGTGGACGTACATAGGCGTGCGGGGGTCCTTAACTGGTTAATGAAAAATAAATTACAATATCTACATATATAAAATAATAAAAAAGGGGGTTGCCTTGGGAGCTCTGGGCCCTTTAATAAAAAATAACTTCCAAAAATCAAAAAAAAAAATAACATTGGGTGGGAGCTGTGGTGGCTCAACGTGAATGGCACTGCGCTGACAAGCCGTTCACCTCTGCAGCCAAGGGTTCGGATCCCGGTCTCGGCTACATATGAATTGAGTTTGGTGGTGTCAGCCCGGCTCCCGGTGGGTGTGCTATGCAAGGTACGCCTGTGCTTAGTACGCCCACCCCCCCCCCCAAAAAAAAACACCACACTTGCACACACTTTGGCCATGAGGTCTCCTAAAATAAAGGGAGGCGAAGGACCTACAGGGCTGGCTGGGTGGGCTACACTCCTTCATAGGGGGAGTCCCTCTGTCCCATCGGGGACAGGCCCCCCTCACACCCACCATTGCCACCGGGGGCATGGAGAAGGATGGCGATTGCAAGTCCAGCTCCTCTCTCTCGACTTCACGCACAAAATACACTTTAAAAAAGAAATTAAAGTAAAAAGTAACAAACCTGGGGAAAATGTTTATAACATTTTTAGAAGCAAAAAGGTTGTCATCTGGGGCCCTCTGGGAGCTTTCAAAATTATATTATATATATATATGTTTAAAAAATAACCAAAAAATATATAATTTTTTTTTTTTTTGATTTTTTTGTAAAGGTGGGGGGTTGTCATCTGGGGCCCTCTGGGAGCTTTCATAATTATATTATATATATATATATGTTAAAAAAATAACCAACTAATATATTTTTTATTTTTATTTGTTTTTTTTTTAAAGGTGGGGGGTTGTCATCTGGAGCCCTGGGGATCTCCGGGCCACTGGGGACCTCCAGACCCCTAAAACAAAACATTGGCCCTTTAATAACAAAAAATTTGGGGGGTTGCCACCCGGGGCCCTGGGGACCTCCAGACTGCTAAAAAATATTAAATTCCAAAAATTGGCCCTTTAATAAAAAATCCAACAAAAACCAACTAACAAATATATATACAAAAAAAAAAAGAGGGGGGTTACCATCTGGGGCGCTGGGGGGCCTCCAGGCATCTGGGCACCTCCGGACCCCCGGGCGCCTTACAGGTGTACAGGGCCGCCATCATGAATTTTGGGGCCCCTTACACAGCTTCAGGCATGGGCCCCCTGGAGCAGAGAACCGGGGGGGGGGGGGTGCTGCCGCATGAAATTGAGAAGCGGGGGGGGGTGGTGCCACAAATTGAGGAGCGGGGGGGCCCTTTACAAAAATTTTGACAGAAATAAGAAATAAAGAAAAATATATATAAAAAAGGGGGGTAGCCATCCGGGGCCCTGGGGACCTCTGTGCTCTTTATAAAATAAAAATAAAAAAGAGAGAAAATACATATATATATATATTTTTTAAATATAACATTTATCGAAAAAAAGTAAAAAAACAAGGGGGTAGCCTTCCAGGGCCCTGGGGACCTCTGGGCCCTTTCCTTAAAAAAAAAAAAAAAAAAATATATTAAAAAATTATATATATTTTTTTAAATATATATCTTTTATTTAAAAAAAAGGGCTTGCCATCTGGGGCCCTTAGTGGCCTCCGGGCCCCTGGGGACCTTCGGAGCCCTTAAAAAAAATAAAAAATAAAAAATATTTTTTTTTGTTTTAGGGTGGTTCCCATCCGGGCCCCTGGGGGCCCCTGGGGACCCCCGGGCGGTGTAATGCCTGTACCCCCCTAATGGCGGCCCTGCAGGTGTACTGCCTGTACCCCCCTGATGGCGGCCCTGGGTGTAATGTCAGCATGTGAAAAATGACATTCTGAAGGAAAAAAGCCATTTAAAACTGACTCGCGGCAATAATGAATTGTCAGCTCCTGGAAATTGCAGGAGAATTCATTCATTAAAAACACCAAAAAAAAAGCGTGGGGGTCCCCCCAAATTCAATAACCAGACCCTTTAGGTCTGGTATGGATATTAAGGGGAACCCCGCCATTAATTTAAAAAAAAAATGACGTGGGGTTCCCCCCAAATATCCATAACCAGACCCTTCGGGTCTGGTGTGGAATTTAAGGGGAACTCCACCCCAAATTTTTAAAAAAATGGCGTGGAGTCCCCCCTAAAATCCACACCAGACCCCTTATCCGAGCACGTTGACCTGGCCGGCCGCAGAAAAGAGGGGGGGACAGAGCGCGGCCCCCCCCCTCTCCTGAACCGCACCAGGCCACATGCCCTCAACATTGGGAGGGTGTTTTGGGGTGCCCCCCAAAACACCTTGTCCCCATGTTGATGAGGACAAGGGTCTCTTCCCCACAACCCTTGCCCGGTGGTTGTGGGGGTCTGCGGGCAGGAGGCTTATCGAAATCTGGAAGACCCCTTTAACAAAGGGGCCCCCCAGATCCCGGCCCCCCCCCTGTGTGAAATGGTAATGGGGTACCTTGTACCTCTACCATTTCACGAGTAAAAAAAAAGTGTCAGTGTAAAAAAAGACAAGAGCCGGTTTTTGACAAGTCCTTTATTATCTTCTTTCTTCTTTCCTTCGGGTTTCTTCTTCCTCCTCCATCTTCTTCTTCCTCTGCTTCTGTCTTGGGTCTTCTATTCCCGCATCTTGCCCGGCGTGTTCTTCCATCTTCTTCCGCTGTCCTTCTCGTCCGCATCTTCTCCTTCTTCTTCTTCGCCGGAGCGGCCGCTTCCAATTGAAATCCCCGCTGTCTGCCGGACCACGCCCCCCCTCTGACGCCACGGGCGAGCTCTTAGGAAAGTCCCCGTGTGGTGCCAGTGCGTCAGAGGGGGGCGTGGTCACATGTTCCAGAAAGCGGGCAATTCAATTGGAAGCGGCGACTCTGGCAAAGAAAAAGCCGCGCACGAGCTTCAAATTGAATTGGCCGCCCTCTGACATGTGACCACGCCCCCCTCTGACGCACTGGCAGCACACTCCTAAGAGCTTGCCCGAGGCGTCAGAGGGGGGGCGTGGTCCGGCAGACAGCGGGGATTTCAATTGGAAGCGGCCGCTCCGGCGAAGAAGAACAAGAAGGAGAAGATGCGGACGAGAAGGACAGCGGGAGGAACAGAAGATGGAAGAACACGCCGGGCAAGATGCGGGAATAGAAGACCCAAGACAGAAGCAGAGGAAGAAGAAGGAGGAGGAAGAAGAAACCCGAAGAAAAGAAGATAATAAAGGACTTGTCCAAAACCGGCTCTTGTCTTTTTTAACCCTTTACATTTTTTTTACTCGTGAAATGGTAGAGGTACAAGGTACCCCATTACCATTTCACACAGGGGGGGGGCCGGGATCTGGGGGGCCCGTTTGTTAAAGGGGTCTTCCAGATTTCGATAAGCCTCCTGCCCGCAGACCCCCACAACCACCGGGCAAGGGTTGTGGGGAAGAGACCCTTGTCCTCATCAACATGGGGACAAGGTGTTTTGGGGGGCACCCCAAAACACCCTCCCAATGTTGAGGGCATGTGGCCTGGTGCGGTTCAGGAGAGGGGGGGGGCCGCGCTCTGTCCCCCCCTCTTTTCTGCGGCCGGCCAGGTCAACGTGCTCGGATAAGGGGTCTGGTGTGGATTTTAGGGGGGACTCCACGCCATTTTTTTAAAAATTTGGAGTGGAGTTCCCCTTAAATTCCACACCAGACCCGAAGGGTCTGGTTATGGATATTTGGGGGGAACCCCACGTCATTTTTTTTTTTAAATTGACGGCGGGGTTCCCCTTAATATCCATACCAGACCTAAAGGGTCTGGTTATTGAATTTGGGGGGACCCCCACGCTTTTTTTTTCCTTTTTTTAATGAATGAATTCTCCTGCAATTGCCGGGAGCCGACAATTCATTATAGCCGCGAGTCAGTTTTAAATGGCTTTTTTCCTTTGAAAAATGACATTTTGTGCAGAGACATTTCTAACCACGGGAAACATGCGCTTTTTCACATGCTGACATTAGAGCCCCCCATAGTACGAAATTTAAAGGAAAATTACACTTTTATTATTGCACTTTTAGCATTATTAAAATCACTGCTCCCGAAAAAACGGCCGTTTTAAAAAATAAAAAAAGCATTGGTACATGTCCCCTGGGGCAGGACTGAGGTCCCCAAACACTTTTTAGGACAAAACTTGCAGATTAGCCTTTAAAATTCACTATTAAGATTTCCCCCCATAGACTTATACAGGGAGTTCGGCGGCGGCTTTACTTATCAATCACATCGCGCTGCTGCTGCCGCCGGTTCATGCGCCTAATTAGGGCTTCATCCAGCGCACTAATTAAGGCATGTACCGGCGCAGCGCAGATTCATTAGTAAATCAGCCCCAATGAGTCCAGAGATGGGTAACAAATGCCACATTATTATGTACATAAAGGAAAGAAGGGAAAGGGGAGACATGACAGAAACCTTTAAATACATTAAAGCGGAGTTTCACCCTAAATATAAGTCCTTCCCATGTGATCCAGCATATAAATCCATGTACTTACTGTCTTATTCAGAATTTTATTTTTTTTACCCCGCGGTGGACGGCGCCAGTATAGTGCGTCACATCTTACGAAAGTACCCGAAAAGGACTCGGGTAATCGCGGTGAAAATGCGGCGCTTGCGCACAGACCTAGGAGCTGACTGTGCAGGCGCCGTATTTCTCCGAGTCCTATTTCGGCGTTTTTCGGAGGGCGTGACGCGCCATAGCCGTAGGACTCGGAGAAATACGGCGCCTGCGCAGTCAGCTCCTATGTCTGTGCGCGCGCCCCGCATTTTCACCGCGATTACCCGAGTCCTTTTCGGGTACTTTCGTAAGATGTGACGCGCTATACTGGCGCCGTCCACCGCGGGGTAAACAAAATTAAATTCTGAATAAGACAGTAAGTACATGGATTTAAAAAAAAAAACAGCATACTGGCGCTGACGCCAGTATGCTGGATCACATGGGAGGGCTTATATTTAGGGTGAAATTCCGCTTTAAGAAGATGAATAATGTTCAGGAGGCAAGATTTCAATATGAAACTAAGATGTAGAACATGGAGACATGACCTCACACTAATGGCCCATACACACGATCCGAATATCGGACGAAAACAATTGTCTGATGATGGATCGTACGATTTTCGGATTGTGTGTACACTACTTTCGAGAGCCGATCACGACCATTCATCCGATATTTTTCGATCGGACAAGCGTGAAAATTTTCCTCATACGATGTCAGATCGTACGATTTTCGTTTAGTCAGTACAGCCGTCGTCCGACAATACAATACAAATACATTACAACACGTGACATCACGTCCGATCTTTTTTTTCTGTCGTACGAGAATTTTCGTGAGTTTAATAACCTATTTTATTTTACTTGCGATTATTAAGCGAAAAAAGTCGTACGATCCATCGGCCGATATTCGGATCGTGTGTATGGGCCATAAGGGCCCTTGCACACGTGTGGACCGTTCGTCCGTTTTTTCATACGTCCGTTTACGGATTAAAACGGACTGCAATGCTTTCCTATGGGATAGCGGACATTAGCGTATGAGCATCCGCTAACATCCATCTCCGTTAAGCTTCGTTTTTTTGAACGGAAGAAAACCCTATGAACACTCTAAGAGCCGAGTGTCAGCATAGCTGCATGTAACAGCGTACCAAACCGTCCTACTGCAATCTGCGGTGATCGTGGGTGACGTTCTGCGTGGCTCCTCCACGCAGAACGTCACCCACGATCGCCGCAGATTGCAGTAGGACTGTTACATGCCGCTATGCTGACACTCGGCTCTTAGAGTGTCTCTACATGTGAGTGAAGTCTCCATTGTTTTAAATAAATAGTTATTTCAACAGAGAGCACTAGATTTATTTCCTTTCTTCCCTACATGGTGGTATGAATGTTGAGAAATCATTGAATCCGGACCTATGGTTTTTATCCTATCCATCCGTCTACCTATGGAGGCTGTCAGCTGATTTCTGATTACACAGATTATGCTTTGATATCCATCTGGGTCAAAGCAGAGAGGTGAGAGTCCATCTTACACTGGTGGAGGATATTCTTTGGTGTTCCTTTTCACTTTCCACTCTGGAAATCGTTTAAGGCTGTGGATTCAATGCTTTATGGACTTCCTTGCACATGGACGCTATTTTCAAATAATTTATATTTTTATAAGTATATTTATTAATAATACAAAACTATATATAAATAAATAATAAAAAAAACAGAAGACTCGATAGACCACTTTTTTCTTCTGACTGAACTGAACTCAATGTCTCATTGCTTCAAGACATCAGTGCTAACCAATTTTCACCTTGATTTCCGTATATTTTTAGGCATAAACCTCTGTTTGTTTAGGTTTAGCATGACTCCATACCCACTTTGGTAGAAAAAAAAATGCCACTTTGTCATTTCTTGACCCAATGCCAGGCTAAGACCTATTGTCATAAATAGTATTCCAAACACTTTCACCACTGTAAAACAGAACTTCAAACCATTGTGTGTGAAAAATGGCAAGATTTCCTTCCTGCTCTTTTAGCATTTATGGTATAGTACTAAACCACTAATTGCGGTCTAACCCAATGTCAGACAGGAGATGTCACTGCCTGTGATACTGCAGTTTTAATCCATCCACCACATAAATATGCTACCTAATTCATAACTTATTTCAGTGTTTGCATTTGTTTACTGATTGTTATTTTACTATTATAAACAAAATAATAAAGATCTGTGTTTTTTTTTCTAGAGTTTAGCATATGTTCAGATGACCCATCAATGTATAATTTCCTAGAGCTATCATAATTCTTATTTCCATATAGTTGTGGGTGGGTTTTAGGTGCCCTAGTGGAGGACACTATAACTACACTTGCTAATTGCTTAGGTTTTAAGTAGGAATTTGCTTCAATGCGAAAAAAACAGCATTAAAGGGGTTGTAGAGGTAAACAAAAATTCCCCTAAATAGCTTCCTTTACCTTAGTGCAGTCCTCCTTCACTTATCTCATCCTTTGATTTAGCTTTTAAATGTCCTTATTTCTTCTGAGAAATCCTCACTTCCTATTCTTCTGTCTGTAACTACACGCAGTAATGGTAGGCTTTCTCCCTGGTGTGGAGAAAGCCTCTTGAGGGGGGAGGGGGCGAGCAGGAGGGTCAGGACACTCTCTACTTTGCAGATAGAGAAAGGAGTTGTGTGGTAGTGGGCATCATGACCCTCCTGCGCGCCCCCTCCCCCCTCAAGAGGCTTTCTCCACATCAGGGAGAAAGCCTTGCATTACTGTGTGTAGTTACAGACAGAAGAACAGGAAGTGAGGATTTCTCAGAAGATATAAGGACATTTAAAAGCAAAAGCGAAGGATGAGGTGAGTGAAGGAGGACTGGACTAAGGTAAAGGAAGCTATTTAGGGATTTTTTTTTTTTACCTTTACAACCCCTGTAAGGCATTGCGCATAACTCAAGACTAACGCCTCTTACACATGATCGGTTTTCCTGACAGGAAAAGTGCGATGTGAGGTTTTTGTCAAGAAAACCAACCGTGTGTATGCTCCATCACACTTTTTCTGTCAGTTTTCCTGAAAAGAAAAGATTGGGAGCCTCTGCTAATTGACTGCACTGTTACACTAAGCACTAGAGACACTACCACAGTTAGTGAACACCAACTCCCAGGTGCGCAGCATTTACGAACCAGTAAAGTATCCAAGGCCCCCACCAACCCAGCAATACCTGTCACCTCATTCCCAGTGACATGTCCACAGTTACCAGTGGATATAGAAAATTAACCTTACTCTGTTACTACTTTCTTATTCTCTCTCTCACTCAGGGCCCCCCTCTAAATCTCTCCTGTGACTCCCAGGCTTGGTCCCTAGGTACTCTGTGCCGCAAGTCTGGTCCCAAAATGTGGGGCGCAACATGCCTTCACTACCAGAGTAACCATCACCCTATGCCATACACCCATTCCCTGGCTGGTTGGTTGCGTTAAGCTATGATACATGTATGGTTGTTCCTAGCAACTGCAATAAGGCTTACAACCTACAGCCCCCATGTTACAAGCCCTGTTCGCTGAAGCAGAGGTCTTGCTCTCTGCCATGGTGTTAGCACAGAGTATTTTACAGTGTATATTTAGTCATTAGTAAACAACTTGCCCATTTCTATGGCAATCCTTAGAAATGCCTTACCCTTTTTAAAGTATGCAAATACTTTTTTTAATGAGATTTATGCAGAATAGTAACATGATCCAATAGTTCCGTAGTATCTGTGCCTATATGGGAAAGGGCAAGTCTTGTCAATGCAAGTGACATACAAAGTTGTAATTGTCTCTGTGGGTAAATATGGGATCGTTTTAAAAGTTTCACTGTGCATATCTGTTACTCCGTAGTAGTTCTGCTAGAAACAGTTGTATATGGAAAGGGGGGTTACTGTGCATGTCTGTCACCGCTGCCTTGGGTCTGAACTCACAAATAGACTGCTGCCTCCTGGGATGCTCAAGTCATGCATTTAGCAGGCTTCAGAGCAATCTACAGTGCATGCACCATGGCGTGTCATCAGAAATCATCTGCCTCTTCTTTGTTCTTGCAGGCAGCCCCCTGATGTCCATCATCAGGGGATGGCTGCAAGAACCAGGAAAATAAAACTTGAGTGGTTCCCCGCTGTGCATGCTGGGATACTTAAGGGACAGACGCCATATTTTGGGGTCCTTCGCCTCATGGCCCTCCTGGCACGAGATATGTTTTGTGTGATTTTCAGCCCCGGGACCACGTTGGCTTGAGGCTGCATCTTTACCAGTAGGCCCAGTTATGCTGACTGGGGCCTACGAATCAAGAGGGATTCCAAGCTGTCCATCTAAGCGAAGAAAGCTTCACTTAAGAAAGGAAACTAGGGGAGGACCTGCCAGAAGGCTTATGTCTCGGGATAGGCCTGTTGACCTTATTAAGGAGGGATCCACGACTCAAGTTGTCTTACAGTTAGCAGGCTCTTTAACTCTACAGGTGGAAGTTCGGGGTTATATCCTGTGGCAGAGGATTCCGGACTGTTCATTTTGTTCCCAGGCTGTGGCAGAGACTGTTATCAAACTGGTTTGTGCATCATCCCGGCTGCTAGGCCAGGTGAGAGGGGTCTATCCGGGTGAGCAATACCCACTCAAGTGGAGTGGTGAATGACTTTGGAGTTTAAGGGGTTTTTCCCCAGTGATCTGTACCGTGTACATGAACCTTCCCTTCCCCTTTCATCCTTCTACCTTCTTCACAAGTTTTGAACAAAAGAATTAAACCTGACAGTTAGAGGCTTTACATCTTGTGTGGACATTGGAGTTCTTTCAGACTTTCTTCCCCTAGATGACAAAATGTTGATGTAACGTGTAGGCCCGAAATCTAACCAGCAGCTCCTACGGGTGTAGTGCTACATATCATTTTCGACCCGACAGAGGCCAGTATGTCTAGAGTGATGTGTAAAGGGAGAAATCTGGTAGGAAATTAGTTGCTGATCATTCAGGTTTCCTGGTCTTCTATGCTATGTTGACCAGCCTGTTTTTCTGCATGTCTGGACCCATTTTTACTTGCTCCTTTCAGTGACCAAAGCACTGCTCTGACAACATTAACTACCTCCACCTCTTGTAGATTTTTTTTTTAACCCCTAAAAATCCAGAATTAGCAAAAGCAGTTGTGTTTCTTTTTTCTTTCATTGGGATAATACACAGCAGGGTCTAAAAAATATCAGAGTTGTGAAGTATCGTACTTTAGGGTGTTTATTTCACATTAACTGCACAATAAATATAATTAGTATTCCTGACTATCAGCAATGAATGTTAATGGCTAGGCTGAACAAGGGTCCGCTGGATTTTAGGGGCCCATTTATTTCACAAAGGTTTTTATTGGGTTTTTCAATGTTTGTTACAAAATCATTGTACAAAAAGGTGCAATAGTAATACTAAGAAAAAGAGAAATTAAGTAATGGAGGTTGGCACATAGCAACAAGTCTGTTTGGACAATGCACAATATATCTTCACAAGTAATGAACATGACTGATATTCATCTAGATCCAGGAGAAGTGGGTGCCAAGAGGTGGGGGATGGGAGCATAGGTAAAAATAAATTTGCCTGGGGGCGGGGGGACAGAAGCGGGAAATTCACAAATGGTCTAGTCCACTGTACACAATGGATCTTCCTAGCACTCATATAGGTAACAAGGAGCGGTCCAGACCTAGATAGTCGTTAAAAATTGGAAACAAAAAATTACCTCCAGAAAAAAATGGGATTTTAAGGGCAATGAAATAAATTACAAAAATTGAAAAAATATATAATAATTTAATATAGAAAGATACAACAATATGATCTAACCAAAAATATTTAAAAATGATACATAGTACACAAACCACAGGCGTGGTACATTAACCACTTGATACCCGCCCGCCGTCAGGACGTCATTTAAAGCTGCTAGGGGCGCGCACCCATCGTGTCACTGAGAACACCGTGCGTGTGCCCGCTGGCTGCCGGGCACACGCGATTGCCGACGATTGAGCTGGGACGTGGAGCTCCGTGTGTAAACACAGAGCTCCATGTCCCTGTCAGGGGAAGCCAATTCAAGGACATGGGGTCGAAGGTAGTCATCAATGACTTGACTGACTCCTTCAGATATACTCCCATTGCCTGAAATGATGGGTCTCCCTGGGGGATTTTTTAGATCTTTGTGTACATGGTGGGAATACGAGGAAATTTGGTACGTATAGAATTCGAAAGGTCGATATTTATTGCTCCAGTTCGGTGGGCATCATCAACCAGTTTGTAGAATTCCTGGTTGAATTGTCCACTAGACAAGCCGGGATGGGACGGTAACATTTGCGATTGTTTAATATTTTCAAACACATCGATTCATAGAGGCCATTGTCTATAATAACAATATTACCGCCCTTGTCAGATCCTTTTATGGTGATATCCATAGGCGTGCGCACAGGGTGTACCAGGTGTGCCCAGGCACACCCTAATCACCCCGTGCAGCAGATTTCCCCTACTGCCCTGGCTCCCATCACTCCCCCTGCAGCGCTACCGGCTTCCCTCCTCTCCTCTCCTCTCCCATCGGCTGTTGGAGTCAGCAAAGGGGCCACTAAATATGTAATTTACCAGCCCCTTCCCTTTATGAATAAACATTGTGAGTAATTGGTAGTGTGTGTTGGAGCTTTGGGGTGCACACCCTAATGCAATAGGCTGTGCACACCTATGGTGATATCCATATTGTCTTTTAGGGATCTCAAAGCATTTTGTTGTCCGGTATTCAAGTTCTTAACATTCGAGTCTTTAACAATAGCTCAAATCTCCCTGGTTGTTTGTTTAACAAATAGGGCTAGTGCAGGGTTTTGTTGCAAAGGTGGAAATTTATTGGACTTATTTTTAAAGGTCTTTTTGGGAGGGGGATCCTGTTTCGGTTCCTCCTCATCCTCCTCACTGTCCAAGTCCACCTCCCAGACATCCATGCATGTATCATTTTCCTGCAAAAGAAAATGAAGGTCACGTAGGGCTCTAAAATCAGCCGCTTTGAGGACTGGGGCCACCAGTTGTTTAAAAATTATCCATGAGTCCCATGCCTTTGGTGTGGGTATCTGTAAGGATAGATGTGAGCTTCTTGTAAACCATAGTTCCCATGAGATTGTGTTTAACCTTAGCAAAACTAAGAAACAGTTGGCCATTTAGCCGGGGTCTGCCAAGCTGCCAGGAAGACAAACTTTACCAGATTCCTCTGGTCCTTGGTCGAGGACAGGATGGACTTATGCAACAGGGCTTCCCAGAGGTCATGTGCAAGCAAAACATTCAGTACAGATATAATCAGAGAATAGATAAACATAAAAACAAAGCCGTGCCACAAAAACCAATAGCCCAAAAACTTTAGAGGATAAGATATAAATCAAGTCCATAGGAACATAAAAATGATTGCATGGATTTCCTTAATGCAGTTCATGCAATATACTCCTGGAACCATCTCGGGAAATTCAAACCACCAAAGTGACAGGTAAAAACTGTGAGTAATCCCTTCACCAATAATATGAGGCCGCTTACCAGAGGGCAGGCACAAATAGAGCGATCGGCTATAGCCCAGCCACAGCCTTTGTATTTCCAAGGAACGATGAGGGTGACGGGTCTAAGTACAACACCACAGGAACAAACTCAAGCTCATCTGTGGAACCTAAGAGGTTAATTCTCTGTATTGTGTAAAAAGACTGTTTGATCCTGTATGCACAGATCCTCCCTGTCTTGCATTGTCTCCAAAACATGTACATGCTAGGAGCATGTGCAGTCTGACTCCATTTACAGTGCCTTGGGAAAGTATTAAAGTATTCGACCCCCTTGAAATTTGCGACCTTTTGCCACATTTCAGGCTTCAAACATAAAGATATAACACTGTAATTTTTTGGTGAAGAATCAACAACAAGTGGGACACAATCATGAAGTTGAACGAAATTTATTGGATATTTCAAACTTTTTTTAACAAATAAAAATACTGCAAAATTGGGCGTGCAACATTATTCAGCCCCTTTACTTTCAGTGCAGCAAACTCTCTCCAGAAGTTCAGTGAGGATTTCTGAATGATCGAATGTTGACCTAAATGACTAATGATGATAAATAGAATCCACCTGTGTGTAATCAAGTCTCCGTATAAATGCACCTGCACTGTGATAGTCTCAGAGGTCCGTTTAAAGCGCAGAGAGCATCATGAAGAACAAGGAACACACCAGGCAGGTCCGAGATACCGTTGTGGAGAAGTTTAAAGTCGGATTTGGATACAAAAAGATTTCCCAAGCTTTAAACATCCCAAGGAGCACTGTGCAAGCGATAATATTGAAATGGAAGGCGTATCAGACCACTGCAAATCTACGAAGACCTGGCCGTCCCTCTTTCAGCTCATACAAGGAGAAGACTGATCAGAGATGCAGCCAAGAGTCCCATGACCACTCTGGATGAACTGCAGAGATCTACAGCTGAGGTGGGAGACTCTGTTCATAGGACAACAATCAGTCGTATACTGCACAAATCTGACCTTTATGGAAGAGTGGCCAGAAGAAAGCCATTTCTTAAAGATATCCATAAAAGGTGTTGTTTAAAGTTTGCCACAAGCCACCTGGGAGACACACCAAACATGTGGAAGAAGGTGCTCTGGTCAGATGAAACCAAAATCAAACTTTTTGGCAACAATGCAAAACATTATGTTTGGCATAAAAGCAACACAGCTCATCACCCTGAACACACCATCCCCACTGTGAAACATGGTGGTGGCAGCATCATGGTTTGGGCCTGCTTTTCTTCAGCAGGGACAGGGAAGATGGTTAAAATTGATGGGAAGATGGATGGAGCCAAATACAGGACCATTCTGGAAGACAACCTGATGGAGTCTGCAAAAGACCTGAGACTGGGACTAGGATTTGTCTTCCAACAAGACAATAATCCAAAACATAAAGCAAAATCTACAATGGAGTGGTTCACAAATAAACATATCCAGGTGTTAGAATGGCCAAGTCAAATCCAGACCTGAATCCAATCGAGAATCTGTGGAAAGAACTGAAAACTGCTGTTCACAAATGCTCTCCATCTGAGCTCGAGCTGTTTTGCAAGGAGGAATGGGCAAAAATTTCAGTCTCTCGATGTGCAAAACTGATAGAGACATACCCCAAGTGACTTACAGCTGTAATCGCAGCAAAAGGTGGCGCTACAAAGTATTAACTTAAGGAGGCTGAATATTTTTGCACGCCCAATTTTTCAGTTTTTTATTTGTTAAAAAAGTTTGAAATATCCTATAAATTTCGTTCCACTTCATGATTGTGTGCCACTTGTTGATTCTTCACAAAAAATTACAGTTTTATATCTTTATGTTTGAAGCCTGAAATGTGGCAAAAGTTTGCAAAGTTCAAGGGGGCTGAATACTTTCGCAAGGCACTGTATATGATTTATATCTTATCCTCTAAAGTTTTTTTGGGCTATTGGTTTTTGTGGCGCGGCTTTGTTTTTATGTTTATCTGTTCTGTGTATCACACGCCAGCTGCTGCCTCTAGTATTGTGACTTTTTACTTTATTAATTTTATATATTTATTTACTTCTAGACATTAGCGCAGTTTTTTGTTTTTTCTTGTATAATCAGAGAATAGACTTGGGTCCAGAACCGCAGGGCTTTTGGGCAGGATCACAAAATATGAAGGGGAATAACGGGTTCCCTGCATCCCCAAAAACGGAGGGGACAAACTTGGTTACTCGCATGAGGGTCATGTACCAATCAGAGAGTAGCTTAATGGCGTTCTCCAGAGCAAAAATATTACAAGAACATCTTGAAACGTCTAGCTAAATTTGATTCCAGGAAGATTGATCCAGGGTCTTGCCTAAATCAGCTTCCTATTTGGAGACATAGGAAAGCCCTCAAGGTACCATAGAGTTTGTTAGGGAACCATATAGATATGAGACCAAACCTTTTAAAGTAGGATCTTTACGACACATGTTTTCAAAAGAGGTCAGGGGTTTGGGGAGTCTGATTGATGCTCCTAGAGGCCCCATGAAGTGCATGTTTTTGTCTCTTTTCATATACTTTAGCAGATGTCTTAAGGCCGGTCAAATGACTCACTGGGCCTTCTTTCCCTTTGTCCTTTCTTTGGCCGAAGGCCATCCTCTTCTAATCCATGGAGTAGTGCTTACAACATTAGCACTGCTCTATGCTTTAATATACTATGAATAAAGGGTACTGTGATGATGTCCTCTAAGGCCGCGTACACACGATCGAACATGTCCACTGAAACTGGTCCGCAGACCAGTTTTCGCGGACATGTTCGATCGTGTGTACGGCCTAGCGGACAGGTTTCCAGCGGACAAAAGTTTCTTAGCATGCTAAGAAACTTGTCCGCTGGAAACCTGTCCGTCGGACATGTCCGCTGGTTAGTACGCCTAACCAGCGGACCGAAATCCCCCGCATGCGTCGAATTGATTCGATGCATGCGTGGAAGCATTTTACTTCCTGGTTTGAGGACGTCGCGGCGTCACCGTCACGTCACCGCCACGTCACTGAGTTCTCTGTCCGCGGGGATTTTGGTCTGATGGTGTGTACACACATCAGACCAAAATATCCCAGGAGACATGTCCGATGAAAACGGTCCGCGGACCGTTTTCCTCGGAGATGTCTCCTCGTGTGTACGCGGCCTTAGAAGGCAGGGCCATGATGCTCATTTATTACTAGTATATCCTCAGTCCGTCAAGCTGAATGTCATTTGGTGTCATTCAACCCTAAAGACTGAGGACATCTTATGCAAAACTTGAGTAGTACTGCAGGGGACCTGGATTGAATGTATTGTCGAATGAGTTGCTTAATCTTTTTTTCAATTATTTTAGTTAGCACAGATACCCACCCTTTTTAATTATTTTATCGCCTACCTGGGCCAATTTAAAGAAGAATTCCAGGTGTACAGTGTCTTGAAAAAGTATTCATACCCCTTGAAATTTTCAACATTTTGTC
Organism: Rana kukunoris; assembly: GCA_029574335.1. Classification (NCBI taxonomy): domain Eukaryota; kingdom Metazoa; phylum Chordata; class Amphibia; order Anura; family Ranidae; genus Rana; species Rana kukunoris. Next base: position 90,550,949 of record CM056059.1, read on the forward strand.
ATGTTACAACCAAAAACGTAAATGTATTTTATTGATAGACCAACACAAAGTGGCACATAATTGTGAAGTGGAAGGAAAATGATAAATGGTTTTCAACATTTTTTACAAATAAATATATGAAAAGTGTGGTGTGCATTTTTATTCAGACAGATGGCTGGCACATAGTTCTTTTTGTCTACTTAACTGGAATGGGGCCCTGTTGTATAGGGCTCAATTTGCCTTTCTTGGGCCCCAAAACGGGTTATACTTTAATAATCCTATAGAAACTACTCTTCACATTGCTCTACAGCAGTAGTTTACATAGGTATGTATTCAAAGCTAATGTAGATAAATTAGACATGACTTGCTGTTGTTAGTTTAGCTTTTTATTGTTAAAATTCAGTTGTGGATCGCTTTTCAGTGGGCAGTTTACGGCGACTGGGAGGCAATATGTTGCCTGCTCACCACCTGTTTTAACCTTCAAAAGGCTGCACCACCACACAACAACTGCGTTCGTTGCATGTAGTTGCACCACAGCCTCATTAACTTAAATGTGTTGCTTTGGCAGCACGTGGTTTATTTTTGCTGTGGCTGCAATGTATAGCCCTGAGTGGCTACATGTCCTAGTTCAGGTGGGCAGTCTGGGACAGCAAAACCATGGCTCAACTGCTTGCTTTTACAACCTCCTGGCTGTCTGAATGAGCCCCAAGAGGACTTAATTGTAGAAAAACCTCTTGGGGCATCCGTACAATTAAACAATTGCCAATTCCCATATGTGCAATTTGACTCCCTGTAATAGGGGTCAATTAAGGCTTAATTCACACCTTTGCATTTTTTGTGCTTTTTGCAGATTTGCCATACAGAACGTGTTCCATGTTAAATGGACTGTAGTGCAAATCTGCAAAAAGCACTTAAAATGCATAGGTGTCAGGAATCAGGTCTTCTTCTAATGCATGGGTCTTCAAACTATGGTCCTCCAGTTGTTCAGGAACTACAATTCCCATCATGCCTAGTCATGTCTGTGAATGTCAGATTTTTACATTGCCTCATGGGTGTGTTGTTCCACCACAGCTGGAGGGCCGTAGTTTGAAGATCCCTGGTCTAGTGAGTGCATTGTGTGTTTGCATGCAGGTGGAGAGGAACCTTTCCTATAATCACTAAGGACGTTTAATCACATGTGGGATCTATACATGGACTTCACAATTTTTATGTATTTTTATCATTTAAATGAAGATTTTTGTTTATTCACTATGGTGATTTATGATAAGTAATTCATGATATAAGAGCGTGGTTCCTTTGTTTCTTTTTCACATCCCTATAATTAAGCCCTCTTACAGTATGTGTAATGAGTTATAACATTTTAATAAAATGGATTGATTGACTGACTTTGATGTGCAATCCTCAACAAGAGAATGCAGAATAGTAACTCTTTTATATTTAGCTTACTAAAAAATGTATTTTAAGTCCTGTCTGCAATGATTAGAGAATAATAGAGAATAAAATGGACTAAATCACTATATGTTCCTTGGCAGTTAATGGGCAAGAAAAGGAGCAATCTGTTGTAGCGATACCCTCTCAAGGGCCGCTGGTTGATTTGGGATCGGCGTATTAAGTTACCTTTAAGCGTTGTCTAGGGGTGAAGTTAGTGAGCAGAGCAGTAAGCGAATGTCCAATCAATAGTTGAGGTTTTCCAAATGCTTTATTTCTTGAGTCCAACACGGCCAACATCAACAGGAGGTAGACAGAACAGGTTGATGAAATAAAGAAAATCTTGCAGTATCAGGCTTGGATGAACAGGAAAGCAAGCCTGCTTTCAGTAACTGTATATTGCGTCGGCACTTAAGGTTGCTTTAAGGTTGCTGGAAAGAACAGGTCCTTGCAATGGACCTGGCTCTGATTTGGTTTGAGATGCCAGGTGAGGCCTCTGCCACAGGCTCTATGCTGACAATGTGAACAGCAGAGCGAATCTCTCCAGTCAATTACAATTGAGTGACCGGTTGAAAGTAGCCATATACCTGTCAATGTGTCGGTCACTAGATCCCCGATGGTTCGATCACGTCTCTCAGATAACCTGCCTCCGGGTTTTCCTTGAGCCAACTCCCCACTGTAGAGCCAGCAGCTTAGGATCTTAGGATAACTTCCGACCCCGGCCTGGTAGGCCATATCGCCGGGTCTGTTGGATGCGCACACCCAAAAGGTGGGTGCCGCACCTGGAACCAGGAACCCGCAAAGAACCCCCGCGAAGAACTACCACAGATATACCCCTCCCCAGTGAGGGAAAACTCCTCTAATTGGCTGCTGGGGAAAAGTGGCTCTGCTAGAACCCCTCTGACGCCATCTGTCGTGCGGGGGTGGGATCGACACCCCCGAAACGCAGCCTGACCCACAGGACAGTTCTAAAGTGACAGCAGCCCAAATTTAACAAAATCAAGAGTGGGAGCAATATAACTCTCCCACTCCCCCACTAACTTTAACGTAGTGCCCATACTGAAAGTAAGGGGGTGCTACATGTTCAACATGCATACAACAAATGGGCAATCCTGACAATACATGGGCAGCAAATATAAAACTGTTAAAATAGATCAGCAATAATCAATACATTTTTACAATATGTGGGCAACAAATGGTCAATTAAACAATACATACTGTACCTCCCAACTTTCTGAGAACATCTTTTAGTACAAAGGTAAAAGGTATTTCGGGATTTAAATAGTACACCTTTCCATAGCTCCCAACTGCCACTGATTTTGAGGGTCTGGCCCTGATTTGAAGCAATGTCCCTCTGTCCCTCATTCCTCCTCATTTGTCCCTCATTTTGGTCTGATCTATATAGATGTATATAAAATGCACTTTTTATCTATCAAAAAGTTTTCTCCAGTGCTAAACCTTTCACCTTATTTCTACATAGAAAGGAACAGTAGTGGTAAAAAAAAGCACTTGTGAGTTTAATTAATCTTGTTTTTTTTTGTACAATCCTCCTTTAAGGGGGCATGGCAAGGGGTGTGTCCTATGCCTGTATGCTTTTGCTGATAGGTGTTTCTCCTTCCCATCTTAATTTTTTTTAGAGTTATGCCTTTCTTCATTCACATTGGTGACTAGCACAGGTGCGAATGACAGCGGCGGGAATCTTCTGATTCCTGCAGATGTTCCTGCCACCTTAGAGCAACTAGCTGCGGCCACCGAGCTCTGTACGCCTCAATGGCAGGTCAGCGGTGACCGCAGCCATCTGTTGCTGTCTGCCCAACTAGGGATTACATGCAGTGACTGATGCTGGATGGGTGGACAGCCAAGGATGGCAGTGGCCGCCACCGACCAACCATTGAAGTGTACAGGGCTAGGTGAAAGCAGTTAGCCACTAACAGCAGCAGAATTTAGCAGATTAATGCTGCCGTCATTCGCACAGTCGATAGTTGCCTGTGCAAATAAAGCCTTAAAAATGTCTATATACACATTGGTTCCAAAAGACGGATAGTCCCTTATATTAATAAATGTAGAAATAATAAGAATATGCAGACAGAAAATGCATAATAATTGCAATTTGTGGGCAAAAAATTGTGACAATATGCAGATAACAAATGGGCAATTTTGACAATATGCGGGCAATGACAAAAATAGTGATTACAACTGGAGCCCAGTCTGCCCCCCTCCTTACCTTTCCTTCAGCCTTATGCCAGCAGCACTGGTAGTCCGGGATACCGATAATCAATATGATTATGGTGATAGGTAATAGGCTGGGTTCATACTAGAACGTTGTAGTTTCCATGGTGCCATGCAGGGCTGGACTGGGACAGAAATTTGGCCCTGGAATTCATCCAGACTGAGTCTCTCCCATGGCTGCCGGACAACTCCCGCACCCCCCCGACCACCCAAGCCCTCTCTCCTCCTTCACTAGCCACTAGCTGTTCTACTTTATTAGAGTAGAATGGCTGGTACTGGTACTCTTATAGGCAGTACCAGTGGGAAAGTTAGACATTATTTCACCCGGGGGAAAGAATCAGTTTGGTGCCCCCCCTATGGGACAAGATTAGGCAGAAGTGAGAAACTCCCAGGCCATAGCTGTTGAGTCAGCTGTCTGTCCCCTCCCCCATGCTCCTCTGTCGTCCCCCCTGCTCCTCTGGTCCTCCCCCTGCTTCTTTGTTCCCCCCAGGTGAGCGCTGCGGGAAGGGAGAGACAGAGGAGCGGCATTTCCCTGTCACTGAAGCCGGCCCACTGAGCCATCGGCCCACCGGGAAACTCCCTGTAGTTCCAATGGCCAGTCCATCCCTGGTGCCATGGACTGGTGGCAGGAAAGGAAAATTAAAATAAGTATTTGATAACATTTTCTGTATTCATGGTGCCAGTATGACAGCATATTACAACATGCATCCTGCAATTAATAGAAAGAAAAATGTTGATTAGCATTTGAGACAGTCTTCCGTTATGTTGCAGCTAGGGATGCCACCTCATCCCATTAAACCCAAACACATGAATTACACGGGTTCTGAGGCAAATTTGATGCAGATCAGGCACCGAGTGAGTTTAATTACCACCTTAATCAGCCACAGAACCTGTGTAATTAATGTTTTCAGTTTTAAAGGGATGAGGTGGCAACCCTAGTAACGTGGCACCATTTTGAAGTAAGGAAGGACACCTGAATTACACCCCGCACCAGCACTCCGTTGCCAATAAAGGATCCCGGCGGTTTTAGCTCTGCTGGGGAGTGTTGACAGCCCATCGAAATAAATGAATTTCTTGAACGTGCATTGCTGTAACATAGTGATGTAAACCCAGCCTCAGAAATTATGGAAGGTATGGGGTTTTGTACGCACAGACCTGAGTTATCCATCCCCCAGGTCCTGCAGGAACCCCATCGTATAAATAGGGTGGATTGGCAGTGATAACGGTCTGAGGAGTAGAGGCCTAAGGATTTCATATCAACAAAGCTGATTGATTGTCAAGAGCAAACAGTAACCTTCCCCATAGCACACTTTTCATACAACATGGCCATTTCATTGTACATTACACACCACTATACATCTGTGTATTTTCAAACTATAAAATATTCTTTATTACAAGTATAAATTCCTTTTATTTCTTTCTTAAACAAACTATCCAGGAAGAGCTGTAAGAATTCTTGCAGCAGTGAAGAGTGGAGCAGGAGAACACTGTGTGAAGCTGAGTGAGGAAATCCCCAGCTACTGTATAACACCAGTGGGGGGAGGAACCAAGATCTTCCTGCCGGGTTCCCGGGGACACAGTTTGCAGTGCACTGAGGTGCTGTGTTATGGGAAGAGAATAGAGATGGATGACCAAGGCTGCCCGAGGTGTAAGACCACCAAATATCGCAACCCCTCCCTGAAACTGATGGTGAATGTGTGCGGACATACTCTGTAAGTGCAGACAGGATACTTCTACCGAGAGACTGACAGCCATGCTGTGCTGTGTGTACAGGGGTCCCTGACATCCATGCTGTATTGTGTACAGGGGTCCCTGACATCCATGCTGTATTGTGTACACAGGGGCCCCTGACATCCATGCTGTATTGTGTATACAGGGGTCCCTGACATCCATGCTGTATTGTTTACACAGGGGTCCCTGACATCCATGCTGTATTGTGTACACAGGGGCCCCTGACATCCATGCTGTATTGTTTACACAGGGGCCCCTGACATCCATGCTGTATTGTGTACACAGGGGTCCCTGACATCCATGCTGTATTGTGTACACAGGTGTCCCTGACATCCATGCTGTATTGTTTACACAGGGGTCCCTGACATCCATGCTGTATTGTTTACACAGGGGTCCCTGACATCCATGCTGTATTGTGTACACAGGGGCCCCTGACATCCATGCTGTATTGTGTACACAGGGGCCCCTGACATCCATGCTGTATTGTGTACACAGGGGCCCCTGACATCCATGCTGTATTGTGTACACAGGGGCCCCTGACATCCATGCTGTAGTGTGTACACAGGGGCCCCTGACATCCATGCTGTAGTGTGTACACAGGGGCCCCTGACATCCATGCTGTAGTGTGTACACAGGGGCCCCTGACATCCATGCTGTAGTGTGTACACAGGGGCCCCTGACATCCATGCTGTAGTGTGTACACAGGGGCCCCTGACATGCATGCCGTGCTGTGTACACAGGGGCCCCTGACATGCATGATTTGATTTAAATCGCTAGTAAAAGGCTTGATTCAACTCAACTTGATTTAAAGGGGTTGTAAAGGTTCTATATATTTTTTTTTTTTTTTTTAAATAACAAACATGTCATACTTGCCTCCACTGTGCAGTTCGTTTTACACAGAGTGGCCCCCGATCCTGCTGTTCTGGGGTCCCTCAGCGGCTGTCTCGGCTTCTCCCCGCTAAAGCTAACCCTTTCTGGGAAGCTCTTTCCCGAGGGGGTTAGCTTTTGAGCGCGCTCCCGTGTCATACATTTGGTGTCCATAGATGCTGAGTGTATGACTCTGTCCCGCCCCCGGTGGCCGTGTCATTGGATGTGATTGAGAGCAACGGGAGCCGATGGCTGTGCTGCTATCAATCTATCCAATCAACAGCCAGACACCGTTGAGAAGAGGACGCCGGGGATGCACACAGCAGGTGAACGGGCTCAGCTAGCAAGGTGTTTTTTCACCTTAGAACATAGGATGCATTAAGGTGAAAAAACACAAACCTTTACAACCCCTTTGAATCATAATTTTTAAAGAGCAACTGTTATCTCTGTCCCACAGCGGCTCCTTTGATCTGCGGTTGACTCACCGACAGTCCCATTCACTTTAATAGGACAGCTGGTGATGCGGCAGTGACACAACAAGGTGAGGGATGTGCTGGCTGCGGGTGAGTGGATGCCGCTAATTTTGGATCTAAAATGACAGGTGCTCTTTAAATATAATCGATAGTTAGAATCTTTATTGTTTGCAAACAAAATGAAGGTTTCCTATTTAGAATAATAAGCTGTCGGGTTAGTAAATATTCCTCTTTTATGGCCTGCTGCCATTTTGTTCCTCAAGGGAGGCATAAAGCACTTCAATCTATGTGCAGAAAGATCACAAGGTTTATAAGCTGCTTAGGTTTCAGTTTCATTTTTACTGCTTGCCCCTCCTCCTTACGCTTAGCCTGATGCAAATGAATTTCTCTTCAAACAATCATACAGTTTGTAGTGTATAGGGTTGTCCCGATACCAGTATCGGTATCGGGACCGATACCGAGTATTTGCGGGAGTACTTGTACTCCCGCAAATACCCCGGATACCTAAATAGAATACCCCCCCCCCCAGCCCCCTTCCGGGCCCCCGCATCATACCGCAAACCTACCGTCGCGTTAATCCCCCTGCATTACAGCGCGCATTACAAGCTTTCGTTTGAATACTTTTAATGCCCGCCGCGCCATGTATAGACACTCCCATTCTCGGGATTGGACGGATCTGTCCAATCCCGAGAAGGGGAGTGTCTATACATGGCGCGCCGTCATTACAAGTATTCAAACGAAAGCTTGTAATGCAGGGGGATTAACGCGGCGGTATCATATCTACTACTACTACAGGTATGGGGGACATTTTAAATGCATTTTTTGCTGTGAAAATGACAATTGTCCCAAAAATGGACAACTGTCCAAAGCGTCCGCCATAATGTCGCAGTCACGAAAAAAATCGCTGATTGCCGCCATTAGTAGTAAAAAAATGTTTTTATAAAAATGCAATAAAACTGTCCCCTATTTTGGAAACGCTATAAATTTAGCGCAAACCAACCGATAAACGCTCATTGCGATAGGTAGGAGAATACGTATCGGCCTAAACTGAGGAAAAAAAATATTTTTTTATATATTTTTGGGGGATATTTATGTTAGCAAATCATGTATTTTTATTTATAGCGCAAAAAATAAAAACCGTAGAGGTGATCAAATACCACCCAAAGAAAACACTATTTGTGGGAAAAATGGACGCCAATGTCTGTTAAAGCGACGCAGTGCCGAATCGCAAAGCCTGGCCAGATCCTTTAGCTGTCTTAAGTGGTTAAAATAAATTTTGATTTAAATAATAAAAAATAAAAAAACATTTATTTGTATCCACCCTGACTTTCTGCACTGTGTACTAGGGGTGTTGAAATTAATCGTAGCATCGGTGAATCGCGATTCGACCACTCACGATGCGATTCCGATGCTACGACTTGCATTAATCGATTTTTGATGACGTCACCTGCGCGCCGCTATATGCACTGTCTGAAAGCCAGGAAGCCGTGGGCGTCAGCTACGGGCGTTAGCCGCGCCTCTTTTCCCACCCCGCTAATGCAGCTGAAGGAGCTGTGGGCTTCAGCGCGCCTCTTTACCCTCCCCACCTGCTGATGCAGCTTAAAACGCCGCGCCTCCTTTCCCGCCCCCCGCTGACGCCATTCCCAGCCGCCCGTCGCCATGTGGAAGCATGGAGCAAGTGTCCTCGGTCCCGGTCCCGACCCCCCCAGAGCCTTCCTCCTCACCTCACGCTGTGCACACTGCACAGGCTGCGGCTGTGGGAGACCCGAGACGACCGAGTACTGTAGTACTGCAGGCAGCAGATCATCATCATCATCAGGTACTTGGGGGAATTTATGTCGCACTGATGGCAATTTATGTCGCACTGATGGCAATTTATGTCGCACTGATGGCAATTTATGTCGCACTGATGGCAATTTATGTCGCACTGATGGCAATTTATGTCGCACTGATGGCAATTTATGTCGCACTGATGGCAATTTATGTCGCACTGATGGCAATTTATGTCGCACTGATGGCAATTTATGTCGCACTGGTGGCAATTTATGTCGCACTGGTGGCAATTTATGGCACACTGATGGCAATTTATGGGCACAGTGGTGGCAATTGATGGCACACTGACAGCAATTGGTGGCACACTGATGGGCAATAATTTGGGCACACTGGCAGCAATTGGTGGCACACTGGCGGCAATTGATGGCGTACTGGCAGCAATTGATGGCATTGGCACACTGATGCCACACTGGTTTATGTATGTCTTATTTTATTTAGTGATTGATTCACATTACAACTTTATCGATACCTTTTTTTTGTATGATTTTTTGCTTTTGCTCATCACTGCCACACACATGCAGCCATGCATTGCATGTGCGGGGCAGTAATGAGCAAAAGCAAAAATCATACAAAAAAAAAAAAAGGTATTGATGAAGTTGTGATGTGAATCAATCACTAAAACAATAAGACATACATAAACCATAATTTATTACATGGCATACATTGTTGTTTGGCAGGACTTTATGGAGACAATGTCCGCAGTCTCTGATCCTCTCTAGTATCATGTCCGCAGTCTCTGATCCTCTCTAGTATCATTGTCCGCAGTCTCTGATCCTCTCTAGTATCATTGTCCGCAGTCTCTGATCCTCTCTAGTATCATTGTCCGCAGTCTCTGATCCTCTCTAGTATCATTGTCCGCAGTCTCTGATCCTCTCTAGTATCATTGTCCGCAGTCTCTGATCCTCTCTAGTATCATTGTCCGCAGTCTCTGATCCTCTCTACAGGGAGTGCAGAATTATTAGGCAAGTTGTATTTTTGAGGATTAATTTTATTATTGAACAACAACCATGTTCTCAATGAACCCAAAAAACTCATTAATATCAAAGCTGAATATTTTTGGAAGTAGTTTTTAGTTTGTTTTTAGTTTTAGCTATTTTAGGGGGATATCTGTGTGTGCAGGTGACTATTACTGTGCATAATTATTAGGCAACTTAACAAAAAACAAATATATACCCATTTCAATTATTTATTTTTACCAGTGAAACCAATAAAACATCTCAACATTCACAAATATACATTTCTGACATTCAAAAACAAAACAAAAACAAATCAGTGACCAATATAGCCACCTTTCTTTGTAAGGACACTCATGCAGCCTGCCATCCATGGATTCTGTCAGTGTTTTGATCTGTTCACCATCAACATTGCGTGCAGCAGCAACCACAGCCTCCCAGACACTGTTCAGAGAGGTGTACTGTTTTCCCTCCTTGTAAATCTCACATTTGATGATGGACCACAGGTTCTCAATGGGGTTCAGATCAGGTGAACAAGGAGGCCATGTCATTAGTTTTTCTTCTTTTATACCCTTTCTTGCCGGCCACGCTGTGGAGTACTTGGACGCGTGTGATGGAGCATTGTCCTGCATGAAAATCATGTTTTTCTTGAAGGATGCAGACTTCTTCCTGTACCACTGCTTGAAGAAGGTGTCTTCCAGAAACTGGCAGTAGGACTGGGAGTTGTGCTTGACTCCATCCTCAACCCGAAAAGGCCCCACAAGCTCATCTTTGATGATACCAGCCCAAACCAGTACTCCACCTCCACCTTGCTGGCGTCTGAGTCGGACTGGAGCTCTCTGCCCTTTACCAATCCAGCCACGGGCCCATCCATCTGGCCCATCAAGACTCACTCTCATTTCATCAGTCCATAAAACCTTAGAAAAATCAGTCTTGAGATATTTCTTGGCCCATTCTTGACGTTTCAGCTTGTGTGTCTTGTTCAGTGGTGGTCGTCTTTCAGCCTTTCTTACCTTGGCCATGTCTCTGAGTATTGCACACCTTGTGCTTTTGGGCACTCCAGTGATGTTGCAGCTCTGAAATATGGCCAAATTGGTGGCAAGTGGCATCTTGGCAGCTGCACGCTTGACTTTTCTCAGTTCATGGGCAGTTATTTTGCGCCTTGGTTTTTCCACACGCTTCTTGCGACCCTGTTGACTATTTTGAATGAAACGCTTGATTGTTCGATGATCACGCTTCAGAAGCTTTGCAATTTTAAGAGTGCTGCATCCCTCTGCAAGATATCTCACTATTTTTGACTTTTCTGAGCCTGTCAAGTCCTTCTTTTGACCCATTTTGCCAAAGGAAAGGAAGTTGCCTAATAATTCTGCACACCTGATATAGGGTGTTGATGTCATTAGACCACACCCCTTCTCATTACAGAGATGCACATCACCTAATATGCTTAATTGGTAGTAGGCTTTCGAGCCTATACAGCTTGGAGTAAGACAACATGCATAAAGAGGATGATGTGGTCAAAATACTAATTTGCCTAATAATTCTGCACTCCCTGTAGTATCATTGTCCGCAGTCTCTGATCCTCTCTAGTATCATTGTCCGCAGTCTCTGATCCTCTCTAGTATCATTGTCCGCAGTCTCTGATCCTCTCTAGTATCATTGTCCGCAGTCTCTGATCCTCTCTAGTATCATCATTGTCCTCTCTAGTATCATTGTCCGCAGTCTCTGATCCTCTCTAGTATCATTGTCCGCAGTCTCTGATCCTCTCTAGTATCATTGTCCGCAGTCTCTGATCCTCTCTAGTATCATTGTCCGCAGTCTCTGATCCTCTCTACTATCATTGTCCGCAGTCTCTGATCCTCTCTACTATCATTGTCCGCAGTCTCTGATCCTCTCTACTATCATTGTCCGCAGTCTCTGATCCTCTCTAGTATCATTGTCCGCAGTCTCTGTCCATCTCTTGTAGTATTTTGGGGTCAGTCTGGAGCTCCTCTTTAAGATGTCTGCTGTATTTACAGTTTGCTACATGCAGAGAGTTTTTTTTAAGAACAGATGAAAACCGTGCGCAGTAATCTTGATGCATCGTGATGCATCGTGGAATCGAATCGAATCGTGGACTTGATAATCGTCATCGCATCGAATCGTGAGACCGGTGAAGATGCGCAGCCCTACTGTGTACATGGGGGGGGTCCCCTGGCATTTTTTTTTTTTTTTAAAGGTGAATTTTTATTCTTTAGCCACTTACTGAAAATCGCTGTAGCTGTACTTCATTACTTTGATGCTAAACAACATTGTTATGGCAGCAGCTAGCTGCATAACCCTGGTATTTTCAGCAATGGCAGGCGGTTCTCTTTAACCACTTGCTTACTGGGCACTTAAACACCCCTCCTGCCCAGACCAATTTTCAGCTTTCAGCACTCGCACTTTGAATTACTCAGTCATGCAACACTGTATCCAAATGATTTTTTTGTCCCTTTTTTCATACAAATAGAGCTTTCTTTTGGTGGTATTTGATCACCTCTGAGTTCTTTATTTTTTGCACTTTTAATGAAAAAAAGACCGAAAATTTAGAAAAAACATTTTTTTTCTTAGTTTCTGTGATAAAATTTTGCAAATAATTAATTTTTCTTCATAAATTTTGGCCACAATTTATACTGCTACATGTCTTTAAAAAAATAACCCCAAATTTTTGGAAATGTTTTGGTCTGTGTGAAAGTTTGAGTTCACAAGCTATAGTGCAAATCATAAAAAATTATCACATCTGATCACACCTGATGTACTGAAGACCTATCTCATTTCTTGAGACCCTAACAAGCCAGGAAAGTACCAATGCCCCCCATGCACTGATGAGGCGGCACAGGTGGGCACTGATGAGGTGGCACAGGTGGGCACTGCGCAGATTAGCACAGGTGGACACAGATCCCTATGGGCACTGGGGTGGCACTGTATGGGCACTGTATTCTCACTGTAACACTAACAATTTGTAACTCACAGATCCGTTCTCCCTCCTCACACAGAGACAGCGTGTGAGGAGGGAGTACGGATCTGTGAGGCGGCAATGTGAGATGATCTCATATGTTTACATTTGAGATCATCTCTCATTGGCCGCACAGATCGCATA
>CM056059.1:90566059-90751059 GCA_029574335.1 Rana kukunoris
TTTGTTCCTATTACAAGGAATGTAAACATCCCTTGTGACAGGTCCTTTTTAATGGAGAGATGTGGGGTGTATAACACCCCACATCTCTCCTCCAGCCTCTTTTCAGCTGGTATCTGGGCTTTGTTTAATTCTGCAGCCGCTGCACCGTCATACTCCGCTCCCCATCACAGACTGCTGCGGAAGTGCTGTGGCGGCAAACTGCGCATGTGCGATGCGTTCCAAACGCATCTGAGATGCGTTCCAATGCATTTACGACAGTGCACACCAGCGAAACCTCGTCCGGCATCCAGGCTCTTTCCTTAACATCCCGGTGGATTGGAGGATGTTAAAAAAAAGAGCCAGGAGGCCGAGCGAGCGCAGCAAGCCGTCTGAGCGAAGCGAGGACGTGAGGCCGACTGGCCACTTACCTCTAAGTCCACGTCGCCAAGAATGGCGGCTTCGCTGGTGTGCACTGTCGTAAATCCATTGGAACGCATCACAATTGCGTTTGGAACGCATAGTGCATATGCAGTTGGCTGCTACGTCACTTCCCTAGCATTGTGTGACGGGGAGCCGAATATGACGCGTCAGCGGGACTTGGTGTCATAACGTCACGCCCGGCCTCCGACGGTCATAAAGATGACTGGGGACCATCTGGTCACCAGAAATATCTATGATCATCATCAGGTGGCAGCGGATTCTTTCTCTGGGTCGCCGATTGCCCGGAGAAGCATCGGAGGCTGAACTGCCGCTATGATTGTTCTTATGGTGCACAGAATTGCCGGCTGATAGGATTATATATGAATGATGCCTGGAGCTGCAGGCATTATTCATGTAAAATTTGTAGAAAGAAAAAACATACTGTAGCTTCTGACCTTTTAATAAAAGGGCTCTTACCTGTCCAGTAGAGCTGCACGATTAATCGTCAAGAATCGTTATCGCAATCTTTTTCCAGTTGCGATTCTTGATACAGGGTTTCACAATCTTTGACATGAAAATATATTTCTCTCTGCACTTTGGTATGCAAAGAATTTCCTGTCTGCTCTCAGCCAAAAGTCAGTTTGGGCAATCTGCCAAGTTTTGAAAACATTGGAAAGTTAAGTCTTTGTATCTCTTCAAAGGAATAAACTTCTTCTGTATGTAAATTAGGAATTTTTAACCACTTAAAGGAACACTAAAGGTTCGTTTTTTTATTAGATCAATTGATTGCTGTAAGCTAGAGCATTTAAATATCACTTACCTCGTTTTTCCTTTTGACCTCCAAAACACAGTAATCCAGGTTTGAAAATGCCATTTTCTGTCTCTCCTCTTCTTGCTTTCCACCAGCACCTGAGCAGTTTTGCATGGTGGAAAGCAGAGTGTGCTCGCCCCTCCCTATGATTACAGCCCTGCGTGAAGATGCTCTCTTATCCCTCACAGGCATGGAGGCTAAGCCTAATGGCAACTGTAGTTCCCATTAAGCCGTGATGTAGCAAGAATGAATGTGCACCGCAAACCAGGAAGTCAGTGAGAATAACGATTCAGGAGTGACGGAGGTGAATAAAACAGCTAAATTTCAACAGGTATCAAACTAGTTAAAGTAAAAAGTAATGTTTTGCATTATATCAGCTACTGTCAGACTTTAATTTAAGAGGAAAATATTTTTGTCTTTACAACCCCTTTAAACACCAAACCTTTTTTCTGACAGCTCTTTTCAATTTTTTATTTTTTTTGCTAGAAAATTACTTAGAACTTCCAAAGATTATATAACTTTTTAGTAAAGACCCTAGAGAATAAAATGGCGGTTGTTGCAATATTTTATGTTGCACTGTATTTGCGCAGCAGTCTTTTGAAATGCATTTTTTTGGGGAAAAAATTACTTTAATAGATAAAAAAAAAAAAAAAGCCAGTAAAGTTAGCCCATTTTTTTTTTGTATAAATGTAAAAGATTTTACGCCGTGAGAATCGTGAGAGAATCGTGATTTTCATTCTAAGCAAAAAAATTGTGATTCTCATTTTGGCCAGAATCGTGCAGCTCTATTGTCTAGGGATTTAGTGCTGTCCTCACCGGCATGTTTACTGTGGGAAGCCGACTGTGTCTCCTTGCGGCTTCACAGCTGGCTTTCTGCTGCGCTTTGTCAATGATCCCGCAGCCTTGTGTTACCTGCGGCGTATCCCAGAAAGCTGAGGGCAAAGAGGGGTGGCAAACTTTGCTTGGATGCGCCAATTGTGGTAGCGAAGGACATTCTACTATTTTTGTAGAAGGAAAAATGGATGGGGCAAGATACCATCAAATTCTTGAGGACAATCTGCTGCCCTCTGTCATTGATTGGGAAGACGTTTTACCTTCCAACATGACCCAAAGGACACAGCAAAAATAACAGTGGTTGAAGGAGAAAGGGGTGAATGTACTTGCATAGCCTAGTGAGAGGCCAGGCTTAAACCCCAATGAAAATGTGTGGAATTAATGGAACACTGCAGCCCACAAACGGACACCATGAAATCATATTCACCCCCGAAAGGATTTACCTCCTTAATTACCAGGCCATTTTTTGTAATACGGCACTGCGTCGCTTTACTGACAATTGCGCGGTTGTGCGCTATTGTACTCAAACAATTGATATCTTTTTTTTTTTTTTTACACAAATACTTTTCTTTTGGTGGTATTTGATCACCCTTTTTTTTGCGCTATTACCAAAAAAAAGTCTGATAATTAAAAAAAATAAAAAAGCACAATATTTTTTTACTTTCTGCTTTATCACATATCCCTCAAAAAAATGTATACAAAAAATGAACTTATTCACCAGTTTAGGCCAATATTTATTCTTCTATATATTTTTGGTAAAAAAAAACTGCAAATGAGCGTTCATTGATTGGTTTGTATAAAAGTTATAACATCTACAAACTATAGGATAGATTTATGGGCTTCTTTATTTGTTTTTACTGGTAATGGCGGCAATCTACGATTCTTGGCGGGACTGCGACATATCTGACTCTAAGTGACACATTGATCTATGTATAAATGGCACTGGTAGGAAAGGGGTTAACACTAGGGGCGGTCAAGGGGTTAACTGTTCCCTGAGTGTGTTCTGTGTGGGGGATGGGCTTGCATGGATAACAGTGATCGCTGTTTCTGATCACTAGGAACAGCAGATCTCAATGTTGTCCCCTGTCAGATTGGGGATCCGACTTGTTTACGATTCTGCCTCTCTTTATCACGATCGTGGGTGGCCAGCAGATATCGAGTCCGCCAGACCTGAGGGCGAACTCCCCAGTGCTCGCTGTATCTTATGGGCGGACCGATGTACAGGTACATCGGTTTGCACAGCCGGGACGCCCTACCGTCTCAGTATATGTGCGGAAGGTGGTCCAGAAGTAGTTAACCACACCAATACTGGGCACTTATACATCTTCCTGCCCAGACCAATTTTCACCTTTAGCGATATGTTGCGCTTTGAATGACAATTGCGTGGTCATACAACACTGTACCCAAACTACATTATCATTTTGTTCCCACAAATAGAGCTATCCTTTCGCGGTATTTGATCACCTCCTGGGATTTTTATTTTCTGCAAAAAATAAATAAAAAATTGCGCAAATTTTGAAGAAAAAAAAAATACATTTTTTTTTTGTTTGTTACAAAACTTTGCAAATAAGTAAGTTTTCTCCTTCACTGATGGGCACCTATGAGGTGGCACGGGTGGGCACCAATGAGGTGGCACGGGTGGGCACGGATAGTGGCACTGATGTACTGTAATGTATTTTACTGATGAATGCCAATCAGTGCCAAACAATGCCTGTCAGTGATGCCCATTGTGGGCACTGGCATGCATGGTGGTCTAGGATGGCATACCTGGTGGTCCAGTGTGGGCATCCTTGGGGGGGGGGGGGGGGGGCACTGATAATCGATCAGCACTCTCCTTTACTCGCATCTGACAGCTGTGAGTGAGGAAAAGTTGATCACCGGCTCTTCTTGTTTACATCGTGATCAGTCGCGATTGGACAGGCTGATCACATGGTAAAGAGTCTCCATCAGACTTTTTACCTAGATCGGTTTTGCTGGGTGTCAGACTGACACCCCACAACAACGATCGCCGCGATGCGCGCCCCCATTGGCTCAATATCCTGAAGACGTCATATGACGTCCGGTCAGGATATTGAAACCACTTTGTCGCCGTCTTTTTGCTATATGGCGGTCGGCAAGTGGTTAAACTGAACTTGAGCAGTTCTGCAAAGAAGAGTGGGCTAATATTGCAAAGTCTAGATGCGCAAAGTTAGTGAAGATATATCCCAACAAACTAAAGGCTGAAATTAAAGCAAAAGGTGATTCAACAATATATCGACATAAGGGGGGTGATCCTTTTTCCAACTCAGTGATTCTGTTTTTAAATTTCTTTTCTGTCATGTTTTTTTTTCTGTCACATGTTATATGTTTCACTTGGATGCTAAAAGTTGGCCTAGTAAATACAGCTGGAGAAATCAAAAACTGTCCGTCTTTATTTCAGGCTGCAAAGGAACAAATTGTGATTATTTTTTTCTATACTCGCTGTAAAATTGAACTTTGCCCTCAATATGTTTTGTTCACATTGTGGTGCATTTTTAAAGGATCACTAAAGGAATTTTTTTTTTTAGCTAAATAGCTTCCTTTACCTTACTGCAGTACTGGTATCATGTCCTTCTTGTTCGTTTTTACTTTGAAGTTGCTGTAATCCTGCTCTGTTCTCCACACTTCCTGCTTGTCTGTTTCTTTATCACCACCATACTGGGAGCTTTCTCACGGTGTTCTAAGCTGTCATTACTGTGTGTCTAAAACTTCCCAGAACCAATCAGATTCATTTTAAAAACAAAACACTGCCCTGGATTTGTTTGTTTTTGTTCTGTGTTTCTATTTCTACTTCACAGAAACATGAAGCCAGTTCAAAAGTGAAACTAACCTGCAGGCACATTATATGATTGATTTTTATCTATGTTTAATCATTTTGAAAAGGAATCGGTTAACTTTTATGTCTCTATATCCTGTAAACAGTCATTTCAGCAAAATATTTTTTTTCCTTTAGTGACCCTTTAAGCATTTCAGCAGAACACGGAATCTTACCTAGAAATGCAGAGTAAGCAAAATACAGTTTCAAGCTCAATTAAAGCCCCAGGCAAGGCACTAAATACACTACTGAAATAGTGTTTTATCTGCCAGATGATTTGTAAGGCTGCATTCACACCTTAGCGTAGGCGATTTTGGGTGTTTAGTAACGCGATTTGCGGCGACAAATTAAGGCGTTTTGTACCACGATTTGCGGCGACAAAACGCAACGTTTTTAACCCCGGTTTTTGTACATGTCATTGTCGGCTATGCCGAACGCCGAAGCTGCCCGATACGCGCGTCGAAAAAGGGTCCGGGACTTGTTTGATATTCGGCGTTCGGCGTTGTTTCGACGTACGGTGTTCTGCGTTAGGAGATGTGAACCATCTCCTTAGACAATAATGTTATTTCGACCTTCCAGCATATTGTAGCGTCACGCTTCAGGCGACAAAACGCCTAGGTGTGAATGGAGCCTTATTCTACAACTAAAACAACTGGTGAGGAGCACTTCCAGCCTACTGACTAGATAGTACCATTTCAAAAAATGAAAAACTTATCTGTTTAAGGCCTCATGCACACTGGATGTTTTTGGACTTTTCACAGCTGCTGTTTTTGGCTTCAGACTTTTTTTTTCTACAGTCAATAAACCAATAAACTCCCCATCATGTTATCCTACAGTGCCTTGCGAAAGTATTCGGCCCCCTTGAACTTTGCGACCTTTTGCCACATTTCAGGCTTCAAACATAAAGATATAAAACTGTAATTTTTGTGAAGAATCAACAACAAGTGGGACACAATCATGAAGTGGAACAAAATTTATTGGATATTTCAAACTTTTTTAACAAATAAAAAACTGAAATATTGGGCGTGCAAAATTATTCAGCCCCCTTAAGTTAATACTTTGTAGCGCCACCCTTTGCTGCGATTACAGCTGTAAGTCGCTTGGGGAATGTCTCTATCAGTTTTGCACATCGAGAGACATTTCTGCCCATTCCTCCTTGCAAAACAGCTCAAGCTCAGTGAGGTTGGATGGAGAGCGTTTGTGAACAGCAGTTTTCAGTTCTTTCCACAGATTCTCGATTGGATTCAGGTCTGGACTTTGACTTGACCATTCTAACACCTGGATATGTTTATTTGTGAACCATTCCATTGTAGATTTTGCTTTATGTTTTGGATCATTGTCTTGTTGGAAGACCAATCTCAATCCCAGTCTCAGGTCTTTTACAGACTCCATCAGGTTTTCTTCCAGAATGGTCCTGTATTTGGCTCCATCCATCTTCCCATCAATTTTAACCATCTTCCCTGTCCCTGCTGAAGAAAATCAGGCCAAAACCATGATGCTGCCACCACCATGTTTCACAGTGGGGATGGTGTGTTCAGGGTGATGAGCTGTGTTCCTTTTTGCCAAACATAATGTTTTGCATTGTTGCCAAAAAGTTTGATTTTGGTTTCATCTGACCAGAGCACCTTCTTCCACATGTTTGGTGTGTCTCCCAGGTGGCTTGTGGCAAACTTTAAACAACACCTTTTATGGATATCTTTAAGAAATGGCTTTCTTCTGGCCACTCTTCCATAAAGGTCAGATTTGTGCAGTATATGACTGATTGTTGTCCTATGAACAGAGTCTCCCACCTCAGCTGTAGATCTCTGCAGTTCATTCAGAGTGGTCATGGGCCTCTTGGCTGCATCTGTGATCAGTCTTCTCCTTGTATGAGCTGAAGGTTTAGAGGGACGGCCAGGTCTTCGTAGATTTGAGGTGGTCTGATACGCCTTCCATTTCAATATTATCGCTTGCACAGTGCTCCTTGGGATGTTTAAAGCTTGGGAAATCTTTTTGGGAAATCTCCACAACAGTATCTCGGACCTGCCTGGTGTGTTCCTTGTTCTTCATGATTCTCTCTGCGCTTTAAACGGACCTCTGAGACTATCACAGTGCAGGTGCATTTATACAGAGACTTGATTACACACAGGTGGATTCTATTTATCATCATTAGTCATTTAGGTCAACATTTGATCATTCAGAGATCCTCACTGAACTTCTGGAGAGAGTTTGCTGCACTGAAAGTAAAGGGGCTGAATAATTTTGCACGCCCAATTTTTCAGTTTTTTATTTGTTAAAAAAGTTTTCAATATCCAACAAATTTTGTTCCACTTCATGATTGTGTCCCACTTGTTGATTCTTCACAAACAATTACAGTTTTATATCTTTATGTTTGAAGCCTGAAATGTGGCAAAAGGTCGCAAAGTTTAAGGGGGCCGAATACTTTCGCGAGGCACTGTATGTGTCTATGCACACATAGTCTGATGTCAACTGTTTTTGGCTGCAAAAAAACCCATAAAACTAGTGGGTTCTGAGAGGAGTTTTGCTGTTTTTAGCTGTAAAAACCCTTGAACATCAAAAAACACTGATAAACTCGCTCATCAGTGTTTAACATTTTTGATCTATTGGAAAAAATAAAGTCAATAAAGGGGAAAAAAAGGAAAACGCTAAATGACACTAATAAACGCAAAAAAAAACAGTATTGCAAATACATTGAAAAACTCACTGCAAAGCTACTGGCATTTTTCGAATGTTATTTTAACGTCCAGTGTGCATGAGGCCTAAAATGTATTTATATGTTAAAATAAATTCCTGCATTCATTCATGTTGTTTTGACATATGCGTGGAGTTACATTTTAATAAAATACAATAAAATGTAAGAAATTCTCCATATTTTATAGTTGTGTGGGGTAGGGTTGTCCCAATACCACTTTTTTAGGACCGAGTACAAGTACCGATACTTTTTTCATGTACTCGCCGATACCGAATACCGATACTTCTTTTTTTTTTTTAAATGTCATGTGACAGTTTTCAAACCACAATACAGACTAAGGATATTTTCTTTAGAATTATGAAGAACTCTAACTCAAGAATTAGTAAAAATTAATAAAAATGTTTTATTTGCTTGTCACACAGTAGTAAAAAACTCAAATTTTCACAGAACATGTTGATAAATACAAAAAAAGTATTCGGCCAGGCATCGGGAGCATTTGCGCGAGTACAAGTACTCCCGCAAATACTCGGTATTGGTCCCGATACTAGTATCGGTATCGGGACAACCCTAGTGTGGGGGTTAGAGCAACTGAGTTTGTTTTTATTTATTTCTGTGCCTTCCTATCATGATGGCTCTACCCCCTAATATTTTGTATAGCAGAAATACACAATTTAAAGACATTTTAATTCTTCTTAACTTTGTTCAAAACTATAATAAAAAATAAAATAAAATAAAAAGTATAGTTAGGACATGGGCTTTTGGGCTCATTCACTCCAGAGAGCATATTATACTGCAGTGCTGGTGTGCATTGTGAAAAGGCAGTATAAACCACCACAACACCTGAACTTTAAAAGTGATTGGGCGGCTATACAGTCACTTGGATTACTATTACATAACAGCCGGGATCTGGTTAAAAGAACAAAAAGGTCAGGCTTTCCCGTCCACGTCAGTGCCTGACTTCACAAATGCACTTCTGGAAGAATGGTCAACCATTCCCATTGACACACTCCTAAACCTTGTAGACAGCCTTCCCAGAAGAGATGAAGCCTTTATAGCTCCAAAGGGTGGGCCACCTCAATATTGAACCCTACAGACTAAGACTGGGAGGCCATTAAATTTCATGTGTGTGTAAAGGCAGGTGTCCCAATACTTTTGGTAATATAGTGTATGTGAACAGGGGCCATTGAAATGAATGGGATTTGGCTTTTGAGTGTTTGAGAACTACAAGCTTTAAGCAGAAAGGGCTTACATTTTAAAATTTGGTGCTGTTTTTTTTTTACCCTGCTGCCCTAGGCACTAGGCGTGCCCTTCTGGTATACACGGGTTTGGCAGTCATTACATTGAAGGATGATTGGTTGCATTTTTGTTTACTGGCCTTTCCACATTGTTGTTGCTCTTTGCACTACCCCAAATACGGCAGTCTTAATGATGTGGCTATGTGTAACTAATTAGATTACAATGATTTCTTGATTAATTGCAAATTTTAGTTCTCCACATTACAGCGCTGGTCTTGTAAGATTTAATCTATTTGAAATGGTTTTCTTAAATTGCATAATAATTAGTTTCTGTGCCTTGGCGAAACGCTGTAATAATTCTTGCCGTTTTGTAATATTTATTGAATGATCGCGTTATTTGCTTTGGCTGTAAGCAGCACATTTTTGCTGAATAAAGACTGTGGGCGGTTTTTGCTGAAATAGTTTAAAATTGCCTGCTTGCTTCGATTATCACCTCCTCAACTGAATGTAGAACGGCGGACAGCTAAATTGACTTTTTTGCGTTTTTTAACATTTTTTTTTTTTTTCAAAATTCTTTATTTTCACACACCAAAGAGCGTCTCACATGGATCACAGCAATATTCAGAAACAGCATTATTCATAGATGTAAATACAAACAAGGTTTAGTCATAAGTAAATATACTGTTACTAAGGGTAAATAAGATATCCCATAGATCATCGCATAGCGGTAACAACTACCCTGTACAGGTAGTACTTCTGCAAACATCGCAGTGGTAGCATTCAATGTCCCATGGTATACGACGTGTAACCAGGGATCCGCGGATCCGCTCGCCTTTTCCTAATATTCTAAGGGATAGCAAGAGTGGAGAAAGAGGAGGGACAGCAGATAGGAGTAACTTCCCAGGCGTATCCTGAGAAGTCAGAGAATGGAGCCACCCCGTGGGGGGAAGTCCCGGCCGGGGGGGCGTGTAAAGGGGGGGGGGGGCTGGGAGCACCCGCGAGCATGGATTCATATGTCTAAGGGTCCTAGCTGTGTTGCGTTTGGTCCAGTGTATCAGCCCTTAAGCTAATAGGGACAGAAGGGGTAGACCCCGGGGGTCCGGTCGGATTCCTGAGATTTTGTCCCTCATCTGAATAAGTGTACATGTTCCACAGTCGCCATGTTTGTATGTGAACTTCTTGTCTGTCTTGGCTCGAAAGAATCAAATCTTCCATCTTATTTATGTCGTCCACTTTCCGTAGCCACATTGCTACGGTCGGTGGTTCTGTGGATTTCCAGCAGAGGGGGATGCAAGCCTTTGCGGCATCAAGAAGGTGTCTAATAATGGATTTTTTATACACTCGTGTTGGGATGTCGTTGGCATGTAGCAGTAGAAAGGCTGGGTCGTCGGGAAGTAGTCTGTCTGTAAATTTTTGGGATATCCTTCTGACTTCCGTCCAGAAGAGTTTCAGTCGTGGGCAGGACCAGAAGATATGGAGCAGTGTGCCCTTTTCGGTCTGGCATTGCCAGCATAAGTCTGAAGTCGCTCGGAACAGTTTGCTAAGTAGGGACGGTGTGCGGTACCAGCGAGTCATGATTTTATAATTTGTCTCTTGGATTTTTGTGCAGATGGAAGACTTGTGAGCGAATGTCAATATGTGTTGCCTTTTCGTGGTAGAGAACGTGCAGTGTAGATCTTGTTCCCATTTAGTGATGCACGGGATGCGATATCCCTCCGTCGGCGTGATAAGTGTATCATATATTATGGATAATGCGTGTGGTAGCGGTTCCGTGCCTGAGCACAGCTCCTCCAAAGTCGTAAGGGAATGAGTGCCCGCGGGGGGGGGGGGGGGTGCCATGGTGTGTAAGAAGTGGCTGAGTTGATTGGCCCTCAGGAAATCCAAGTGGTAAGTTCCGCTCGGGTCCATCAGATCCGTAAGCGTCTTCCACCGTCCTGCTACGCTAAAGTGGGAGGCCTGGAAAGTGCCTGAATCTCTCAGAGCGCGAAATCGTATGTCTCGTATTCCCGGTTCAAATTGTGGGTTGCCTAATATAGGATATAACGGTGAGATCCCCACTGTCCGCTTTGTTTGAGAAAGTAGTCTAGCACAGACCTTGAGCGTGTTTCCTACTAAGGAGTGAAGTCGTACCGAGCTGTGTAGTGTCGCGAAGCACCATGGTGCTCTCTGTAACGGGGTCTCGCTCTGGGCTTGCTCCAGGTGAGGCCACAGTTTGGTGTCCCTATGTCGGCACCAGTCAACTAGACGGTTCAGGTGGGCAGCGTGGTAGTATGCTCGGATATCGGGCATGGCCATTCCCCCATGATTCTTAGGTAGGGATAGAACCGATCTGTGAATCCGAGGATGTTTCCCAGCCCATAGAAAGGTCTTAAACGCGGTCTGAACTTGTTTAAAGAAGGTAGCTGGTATATGAATGGGGATGGCTTGGAGGAGGTATATAAATTTCGGCAATATGGACATCTTCAGTATGTTGCATCTGCCGAACCATGAGTGGAGACCGGTGGTCCATTGGTCTAACAACTTCTGGACCTCTCTCAGGAGCGGCGGGAAGTTAAGTTTAAAAGTTTGGGAGAGGGCCGGGGGGATGCGTGTACCAAGATAGTTTAGGGCCGTATCCGTCCACTGCAGTCCGGTACTGCTGCGAAGGCGTTCTAGAATTGGGCTCGGGATTCCTACCCCCATCGCTACCGACTTACCCATATTTATTTTGAGGTTGGAGAGTTGTCCGTAGATCTCAAATTCTCTCATCAGACCGGGAAGGGATGTTCCCGGGTCTGTCAGAGAGAAGAGCAGGTCATCCGCATAGGCGGAGACTTTATGCTCTCCACCTCCCACCTTAACCCCTGAGATGTCTGGGTTCGCTCGTACGTGACGTAAAAAGGGTTCAAGGGTGAGTGCGAACAGCAGGGGTGATAAGGGACACCCCTGGCGCGTCCCGTTGGTGATCGGGAATGACTCTGATAGGACTCCGTTGGCCCTGACTTTGGCGGATGGGTCTGTGTAGATCGCTGTTATCCAATTCAACATTTTATGGCCTAGTCCAATGTGTTTCAGTGTATCGAACATAAATGTCCAATTAACCCGATCGAATGCCTTTTCGGCGTCAGTACTCACCAAGATACAGGGGGTTTTTGTAATGTTCACTGTATGTACGAGGTTCAGCACCTTAGCGGTGTTGTCCCTCGCTTCCCTAGTGGGGACAAACCCAACTTGGTCTAAGTGTATCAGGTTCGGCAGGTGGCTTTGAATTCTAGTCGCGAGGATCTTAGTAAGGAGTTTAAGATCGACGTTCAGCAAAGAGATAGGGCGGTAGCTCCCGCAGTGGCTCGGGTCCTTCCCCTCCTTGTGAATAACCGCTATCTGTGCTTGCAGCGTCGATGCGTGTAGTCTAGTCCCTGTACTAAGATTGTTAAATAAAGAAATCAGGTGGGGGCTCAGGGATGGAAGGAGTGTCTTGTAATATGTTACGGTTAGCCCGTCCGGTCCCGGGGCTTTCCCCTGTTTGGTGCTGCCCAAGGCCAATTGTAATTCAGGTAGGGTAATAGGTCCCTTGAGTCGGTCCCTAATGTCTGAGGGTAGGGTTGGCATAGCCGAGGAGTTTAGAGGTGTAGTGGGTAGATTATATAAGGTGTTGTAAAAGTCTCTAAACTCACGAGAGATTGACTGCGGGACCGATATCTTCCGCCCCTCCCGGTTAACCACATGTGGTATGTATGACGTGCTGTTTTGCGTGCGCAAAGAGCGGGCCAGCATCTTCCCACATTTGTTTCCCGACTCATATACCTTCCGTCTGCAGACTTGAATGGTTGCCTTAGCTTTGTATGTAAGAATGTCCGTGATCCGTCTCCGCGTGGTATCAAGGTCTATGCCCAGTTGTCTCGTCGGTGTTCGTTTGTGCTGTGACTCTAAGGTCTGTAGCGTGGCTAGTAAGGTGGTCAGTCGTTCCGTCCTCATCCTCTTTTGCCTGGCCCCGTGTTTGATAAGGATGCCTCGTACAACCGCCTTGTGGGCTTCCCACACTACTTCTGGTTTACTGTCTGGGGTGGTGTTGTCTGTAAAGTAGTGTCTCAGTTCCTTAACTACGTCTGCTAAGATGTCGGGGTCTCGTAGTAGGGATTCGTTCAGTCTCCAGGGGTGACTCCGTTCAGAGCCGTGCTTCGATAGGGTGTAAGTCAGTGTGATCGGGGCGTGGTCCGACCAGGTGATCGACCCTATCTCGACGTCCTTAACCGCGCTCAGGTTTCTGTGTTGTACCAAGAAGTAGTCGATTCGGGAATAGACCTGGTGGGGTCTAGAGAAAAAGGTGAAGTCTTTTTCCCCTGGGTGGAACAGTCGTCACGCGTCCACCAGTTGGGAAGTGTGTAGCGCCGTCTGAATGTGATTGCGGGTTTTAGCGGATGTCGAGGACAGTCCCGTGGACGTGTCTTCCCGTGGTGACAGAGGGATATTAAGGTCGCCCCCTATAATTAAATGTCCGGAAGTGTATTGCGTCAGGCGGTTAAGTTGTCGTAGCAGAAAATTATCCTGATGCTCATTTGGGGCGTAGAGGTTCGCCAGGGTGATCTCTGTCGTGCCAATCCGGCCTTTTATAAACAGAAATCGTCCCCCAGGGTCCCTGTGAACGTCCCCCAAAGTCCAGGGTACCCCGGCCGCTATAAGCACCGAGACACCTCTGGACTTCGCCTCCGAGTAGGAGGAGTGGTAGACCGTGGGGTAATACCTATTTTTCAAGATTGGAAGTCTGTCTTCTCTAAAGTGCGTCTCCTGTAAAAGAACAATGTCAGCTTTCTGGCTACGGATGTCATGTAGTAGTATTCTACGTTTCTCAGGGGTGTTTAGGCCCTTGACGTTTAATGACATAATCTTTAGTGTATCCATGCTCGCGGGCAAGGGGTGGGACGGAAATGGGTGATCAGGTAGAGGGAGTGTTGTGCGGCCTAGTGTGGGCCAAGAGTCTGGAGTCCCAGAAAGAAGAAAAGAGGAAAGCTTAAGAGACGTGAGCCCACGCCGAACGTGGAGGGGGCCCACAGGGAAGAACCAGCACCAGGCGGTGAGGTCAAGAGGAAAGTCTAATTTAGCCTAAAATGGCTAGAACGCTCACCAGAAGTAGTCTGGCGAATGAGCGCAGGCCTACGTGGGTAGGTGGAGAGACAAGGCCGGTGGTGGGAGCCCCCGGTCTCATCAATCCCTCCCCGGCCATATCAGGTGTTGGAATACAATAACAGTAGTGCAATCTGTGGTAATGTATTGTCAATGCAGGAAGTTTTAAGGGAAAAGGACAACAAAAACAATAAAAAAGAAAAAACATGTAAGGCAAGAAGTAAGGCATAAAACATCAGTTGTAGAACTCCAACTTATATATGCAAACTCTCAAGGACTGCAGAAACAGGTAAATTAGAGGTCTAACCAGGGGTAATATAGGTAAATCTGTCGGGTGGAGTATCCCCAATTCCCCCCGTAACATAATCCTAAGCATCCAGCAGCTCTCCCCTCCCAAACATGGAAATACAGACCCAATTCACCCAACCAGTCCAGGAGGATCACCCACCACCCGGATCCCTCTTCATAGAGTGTCTCCTCACCCGTAACTTCGCCACCATCCCCCCATCAACATTGCAGCTCACCCCGCGTTCCTGGCATCCATCATGGGACAGTTTCCATGCGGGGTGTATCATCTAAGGAGTGGTGTCAGTCCCGATTATTGTAAAAAACGGCATAAGCGGGGGGGGGGGGGGTGGCGGATAGAGACATGGCGCTCTTTAACACTGCAGCATCACAAGTCTGTCAGGCGTTCGCCTACAATGTCTGTCGGACATGTAGGGGGCGAAGGGTGGGTGATGTGTGTTTGTTCTATGGGAGAGCAGGGCGCGCCCTAACAGCGCGGAGGCCCAGAAAAAATAAAAGAAAAATAAAATAAATAAAAAGGGCAAAAAACTACTCTGTGGGCCAACTCGGGGGTGAACCAAGAGTGCAGAGTTCTCCACTCCCCTGGGCATCAATAAAATCAAAGGTAGAGGATAAGCCCCGATGTGGGGGGGGGGGGGGGGTCTGCAAGATGTTACAGCCTTAAAACCCAGGTTAGCAAGTGAGTAGGCAGTTTCGGTCTAGCCATGTAGGGGGCTGCCCCGGGTGGTAGTACAAGGGTGTGGCTTGCAGCCCTTCAGCCCGGGAAGGGGTGTCAGGGCTACATGGGTCTCCATTCGGTCTCCATACAATCAGGGCGCGCCCTAACAGCGCGGGAGCCCAAAAAAGTGTTCAGGGAGGTTGGGCGGGGGTCTGTTTTTCACAACACGAGCAATCCCGCACCCCGGGCCTCCTGCTTGGGTCTTGAGTGGAGTATACGATGGGGGGGGACAGCCCTGTAATAAACGGCATCAGCCTGGAATTTACATGCCCATGCAGCACAGTGGGATCCTGGGTGTAGTATCGGTAGGGAGGGTAAACATGGGGGGGTGGGGGGGAGGTAGCTTCGCTGGCTCAGCAGAGGGATGGCAGTCTGCGAGGGATCGGGGATTTTGGCCTACGGCCTACTCACAGTGCTCTCCGCCCGATGGCGCGCGGCGTCTCCTCCGTCCTCGACCCTGCTGCCGAGCGCCTAATCCGGGCCTGAACATCGAGGGGCCTCCTCGGCCAGGGGTGCGAGGGAGGAGCTGCAGCCAGTCTGGGACGGGGATCTGGTCTGTGTCCAGGAATTGGAAGAGGCCTGGAAGGTCCGCCGGCGTCTGCACGGTGAACGCAGCACCATCCTTCCTGAAGGTGACTGCAAGCGGATAGCCCCACCTGTAAGTGCAGCCCTGTTGTTTCGCCAGGTCTAGGATGGGCTTCAGCATCGCCCGCCGGCGTAGCGTTGCACGTGACAGGTCTGGCAGCACCTTGATCGTTGTTCCTCCTAGCAGGACCTCTCCTCGTTCCCACGCTCCCCGAATGATGCGCTCCTTCTGTGCGTAGCGGAGCAGCCGGCACACAACATCGCGAGGTCTGTCAGGGTCATCTGATTTCGGGCCTAGTGCGCGGTGAGCGTGATCTACCTCTACCATTTCCTCCGGGTCTCCCTGTACGTCTCGGAACAATAGCAGCAGCGACTCGTTTAGGGTATCAGGTTCTATCGATTCCGGTATCCCCCGGAGACGCAAATTATTGCGCCTGCTTCTGTCTTCGACCTCCTCTAGGTGCAGTTGGATTGTGACCGCCGCTTCTCTATGGAGGTCTCTGTCTCGCTCCAGGCCAGACACTCGCTGTTCTAAGGCTGCCAGGGAGCTCTAGTCAGTAGACACTCTGTCCGTTAACGTGGACACCTCCGCCCTCACCTCTTGGAAGTCACGGCGGTGTGTTTCCTCCAGCTTCAGTATGAGTGATTCTATATCTGACCGGGTAGGGAGGGCTTGCAGAAGTGCCCGTATCTCTCGCTCAGCCGGCGTGCCCCCCGATCCTGCAGCAGAGGTAGACATGGTCGGGTGTGCCTCCGGTGTACCCGGCGCGGTATTGTCCTCTGACATGTCGTCTGGGTGGAAGAGCCAGGCTCCCTGGTCCGGATCCTCCAAGTTGCCACGTGGCGCCGCCACTCTTGCTCCCGGAGAGATTGGCTCTTGAGGGTGGAAATAGTGGTGTAGGTTGCCTGTTTTCACCCCGGAGCGGGTCAGTCGTGTTGTCCCTTTATTCCTATTCCTTTTGGCAGATTGCATGCCTGTTTTTTCAGATCTTTGGCCGGTGAAAGGGAGGACAGGGCCGGGAGCTCCAAAGATCTGCTTCCTCACTCAGCCATGTCCAGGCCACGCCCGTTTTTTAACATTTTTAAAAGTGCGTTAAATAGTTAGTGAGATTGTGTAGACAGAATGCTTAGAGGGTCAGTAAGGCCCCTTTCACATTGAGGCGTGGAGCCGCGGTGACGGTATAGCCGCGCTATTTGTAGCGCCGCTATACCGTCGTGTTTACCGCGATATTCGGGCGCTAGCGGTGAGGTTTTAACCCCCGCTAGCGGCCGAAAAAGGGTTAATACCGCCCGCGTTGCGGGCGGTATTACCGCGCTGTTACCGCGGTTTCCCATTGATTCCAATGGGAAGGCGCGCTATAGGAGCGGTGAACACACCGCTCCTATACCGCGGTAAAGATGCGGCTAGCAGGACTTTTGGAGCGTTCCTGCTAGCGCACCGCTTCAGTGTGAAAGCCTTCGGGCTTTCACATTGAACACTACAGGGCATGATTTTTCATGCGGTATAGCAGCGCTATTTTTAGCGCTGTACCGCATGAAAAACGCCTCAATGTGAAAGGGGCCTAAGTCTTAAAGCGTATCTAGGCCCAAAACAAAAAAATGGTCATAGGTTACAGAAGGGCCGGTACTACCACTAGGCAAACAAGGCAGCCGTCTAGGGCACTGTGCTGCCTAGGGTTGCCTGGCCACTGGTGTTCCTACACTCTCCTCTTTGCAACTGAGTCTCAGCATCAGCAGGCAGCCACCACTCTGTTTGTATATAGTGTCAGAGGCACAGTGGCAGTGGAGGACTGTGTCCCAACTCCTGAATGAATGGAAGCAAGCAAACATTCATTGATGGGCGCTGCTGTTGAGGCTGCAATTGATGGGTGCTTCATTAAAAAGGTGGGGTATACTTGGCCAGGACAAAGGGGGTGGAGCCAAGGGGGCGGCAAAATGAGGTTTCACCTAGGGTGTCAAAAATCCTTGCACCAGCCCTGGTTACAGATTACCTTAGACTGAAAAAAGAAAGCATAGAGCCCCCACATTTCCATTATTTTGAACCAGTGATTCTGCCATTAACATGAGTTTCACTAATCCCAGATTATAAAAAACAATAATAGTGTATTACATGCTGTTCATACCACTCAATTACTATAGGATTCAGTACAGAGCGTCCTTCTCCTCACTTCACTGAGGAGACTTTTTACTTTCACTTTCACCTGACAGGGGGAGCCGACCTTACCGTATTTATGGGGCTGCCGACACCTCTCCGGTCACTTAGAGATACCGTGGAGCAGATAAGAAGGGCTGCACAACTTCTTTACAGCTCCTGAGCTCCGCACCAGTACAGTACGCCTATCACGTGTTGTTTACCACTCCTCGCTGCTACGCATAAGAAACGCCATCACTACGTCTTATTTTCGGGGATTCGACACGCCATCACTACGTCTTATCTTCGGGGGTATGGCTTATATTTCGATCTTGCCTCGAAATCCCGCTACGGCTTATTTTCGGACTACGTCTTATTTTCGGGGAAACACGGTAGCACTGATTGCTGTAAAAATTACACTGGTGCCAAAATAGTGTCAAAGTGTCCGATGTGTCCACCATAATGTTGCAGTGACGATAAAAATATTAATAAAAATGCCATAAAACTATCCCCTATTTTGTAGACCCTATAACTTTTGCGCAAACCAATCAATAAACAATTATTGCGATTTTTTATTTTTTACCAAAAATACGTAGAAGAATACGTATCGGCCTAAACTGAGAATTTTTTTCCATTTTATTTTTTATATATTTTTGGGGGATATTTATTATAGCAAAAAGTAAAAAATTTCTAAATTATATTTTTGTATATAGCGCAAAAAATAAAAACCGCAGAGGTGATCAAATACCACCAAAAGAAAGCTCTATTTGTGGGGGAAAAGAAGGATGTCAATTTTGTTTGGGAGCCATATCGCACTACCGCGCAATTGTTAGTTAAAGCGACGCAGTGCCGAATCACCAAAAGTGGTCTGGTCCTTTTGCGATAAAATAGTCCGGGGCTTAAGTGGTTAAGCACAATAGGGATGGGATATTGTATGTAAATTAATGGAGGCTTCATCTCCCTCTTAGGTGGGGGTGACACAGGCTGTGACTGGCAGAAATATGCCCACACCAAAAATAATAAGATTTGATTTCAAATTATATAATGTATGTGTGTGTTTTGTGTTTTTTGTATGACAATTTTAAAACGGTTTGCTATTTTATTTTTACTCTGTATTCCGAAGCATTTTTTTCTATTTTGAACATGTGACCAGCTGCAGAGGACTAGAAACTCTTCCTGCTTATGTTTCCTTGCAGACCGGATGGGCAAGATCTGGGTCACAGTTGAAAGCTGTATTTTGATTAGGAAAAAGTAACTTAGATGTATTGTGTTTTTATTAAATAAAAAATGTAATCAACCATTTGCCGACCAGCGACCGTTGTTTATACCGCGACAGGTTGGCTCTCCTGCGCAAATCATCAGTAGCTGTATGGCGGCTCGCGCAGTTGCAGCCGTGTGCCGCTGCTGGTTTGCGCCCACTGCATCCTGCGGGAGTGTGCTCGCGAGTCAGGTGTCTAGGTGTCGCCTAGTACAGAGGCAGAATGGGGAACTGCCTTTGTAAACAAGACGGATCCCCATTCTGACAGGGGACATGTCAGAGATCTACCGTTCCCGGTGATGGGGAACAGTGATCTGCCATTCCCAGTGAGCCTATTCCCCCTACAGTTAGAACACACCCAGGGAACACCGCCTCTTTAACACCCCCTAGTGTTAACCCCTTCCCTGCCAGTGTACATTTTTCATTGATTGGTGCATTTTCTTTCTCGTACATCACGGGACACAGAGCGGCATATTCATTACTATGTGGGTTATATGGAGTACCTTCAGGTGTGGACACTGGCAATCTCAAACAGGAAGTCCCCTCCCTATATAACCCCCTCCCCTAGAGGGAGTCCCTCAGTTTTTTCGCCAGTGTCTTAGGTGTTGGTCACGGAATAGCTTTGCTCCACATCCTTGGGATTAAGGGCGGGCTAACCGGATCTGTCCAAGGAGCCTCAGTGCCAAAGTGGATAGTACCCGGGCCCCAAGCCGTGGGGTTTTGCCTATAATGCTCCTCTTTGGAGGGCTGGACCCTGGGCCCAGGACTTGGAGTTTTTAAAAACCATAAGTTCCTGTTTGCCAGGGTGCTATATAGGTCCAGGACAGTGGGTACCTTCATAGGACCCCAGGGCCTGAAGGTCTACTACGCTACCCACGAAGATGGGAGAAGATTGGATCAGTTTGCTGGACAAACATCCTGCAGCATGGAGCAGGTAAGGGGGAGCCTGCGGGACTTGGTTCGACAGCAGGCTCTCCGGGGTAACCTAAAAAGGGGGATAGCCTAAGTATGCTCTGCATGGGCAACCTTGTTCACTATGTCTAAGAGAGACAGGATGACACCCTTTTCTCCCCCATCACTAGGTCCCCCTGTCTAAATATGTGTTGCTAGCTAAACCTGCTGTTTCTTCCTAGGGCTAGTAAGGATCCCTAGGGGCCTTTGGAGAGTCCTACCTGGCCGGGGGTTTGAATCTGCCGCCTGTTTCTGCGTTCCTGGATCTCCAGCAGCGCGGCTCCTCCATGTTCCTCCTGTTTCCGGCATACGCGCGCGCGCGCACGTCTTATTGACGTTTTTCGCGCCGTTCAGACAGGAGGGCGGGGGGGGGGCGTGCCTGCGGCGTCATACAGGGGCGCGCCTTTGTGCTGTTATAGACAGCAGGCATTGTCAGTGCTCAGTCTGAGGCTGATTTTCAGAGGAGAGGACGCAGAGCGGCAGAACAGTGACTCCCGGTGGCGGAAGAGGGGTGGTACATGTGGACTTTGTTCCAATGCCTTTTTGTTAAGCCAAGAAATCCCCCTTTTTTTGCAGCAGGTTGGAGACTGGCAAACTTAGTTTGGGGTCACTGTATGTTGTCAAAAGAAAATATATAATATATTTAAAAAAAAAAAAAAAACATACGGGATCCCATCAGTTTTTGGGCATTAGTGATCTATTGTCCCCTAAACTCTGGTTTTTGTACTCCTGGCCACTACAGTCTGTTGTGTGGGCGGAGTCCCTCGATTTTGTATTATGGCTTCCAAAGGTTCGGGGTCAAAGGATACAAAAAAGACCAAAAAACAAAAGGGTTCCCTTTCTGATTCTGATATGCCGATACTTTCCCCGCAACTTATTAACATAAGAAGCGCCTTGGATGAGCCATTAGGGGGATCTGGTGCGGAGGCTGGCCCAGATCAGCCCAGCCCTGTGTTTATCACAGAGGAGATGCTAGCCGTATCCCTAGGGGGGCTAGAAGAGAGAATAGCAGCATTGATCGCTAGAGCTATTCCTGGTAAGAAACGGGTTAGATCCCCATCACCAAGAGGTGTATCCTCAGATGCTGAGATTCTCTCTCCGGAGGAATTGGAATCACAGGAGGATCAACTAGACCTGAACCAAGAGGGTTCAGGGATTGAGGGGTCTGCCTCGGAGGAACCATTTTCAGACTCCCAGACAGAAAGACTGTGGGTACAGTCTTTGACGGACATGGTCCGCTCGGCATTTAGTTTACCATTGCCAGAGCCTCAGGTTCCTCCGGTATCCTCTCTGGGCTCTTTGAAAGCTCCGTTAAGCAACGCAGTTTTTCCAGTCCATCCTCTTTTGGAGGAATTGATCTTTCGGGATTGGGTACGGCCGGACAGGATTTTTCTGCCACCGAAAAGATTTGCGGTCATTTACCCCATGGAGGAAAAATTCTCCAAGAGGTGGAGGCTCCCAGTAGTGGATGCAGCCATCTCATGTGTGAATAAATCACTAACTTGCCCGGTGGAAAACATACATATGTTTAAAGATCCGGTTGATAAAAGGTTAGAGACACTTTTAAAAGCATCCTTTGCTACGGCAGGAGCAGTGGTACAGCCAGCTGTGGCTGCGATTGGTGTTTGTCAGGCGTTAAAAGACCAGACAAAGGAAATGTTAAAGGACATGCCTACCCAACAAGCAGAAGAGTTTTCTGACATTCCCAGAGCTCTGTGTTTTGCTGTAGATGCTATAAAAGATTCCATCCAGCAGGCCTCTCGTTTATCACTATTTTTGGTACACATGAGAAGGCTCTTATGGTTGAAGAACTGGGCGGCGGAGCCCCCATGCAAAAAGCTTCTGGCAGGGTTTCCCTTCCATGGAGGACGACTCTTCGGAGAGGATCTGGATAAATATATTCAGACTATTTCAAATGGCAAGAGTACCCTTTTACCGGTCAAAAAGACATTCCGGGCGCCTACATTTAAAAGGCAGCTCTTTCCTGTCTCGGGGCCCTCAAATTCCAGGCAGTATCGACGGCCGCCTGCACGATCCAACGTTAACAGTAGATCGCAGGGACAGGCCCCTGGGGGTAAGAGGCCGTGGTATCGCAAGCCGACAAAGACAGCCCCTAAGTCTGCCTTATGAAGGGGCGCCCCCACTCTCGCGGGTGGGGGGTAGGCTTCGTTTCTTCTCAGAAGTTTGGGAAGCCAAGATCCCCGACAAATGGGTCCGGGCATCTGTAACCACAGGTTACAGACTGGAGTTTCTAAGGTATCCTCCGCCTCATTTTCAGGAATCAAGGCTACCAAGGGATCCAGCAAGGAAGGCCTCAATGCTGGCAGCTTTGGATCACCTGCTTTGCCAGGACGTAATTATAGAAGTGCCAGCCCAAGAGCAAGGGCTAGGTTTCTATTCCAATCTCTTTGTCATACCAAAGCCCAACGGCGATGTCAGGCCAATCTTGGACCTAAAGAGGTTAAACGGTTTCCTAAGGGTTCGTTCCTTCCGGATGGAATCCATCCGGTCAGCAGCCGCCGCGCTTCAGAAGGACTATTTTCTGGCCTCCATAGACATAAAGGATGCTTACCTTCATGTACCAATCTGTCAGTCGCATCAAAGATTTTTACGCTTCTCGGTGGGGCAGCGACACTTCCAATTCAGGGCGCTCCCCTTCGGGCTGGCCACGGCCCCCCGGGTATTCACGAAGATCCTAGCCCCAGTTCTGGCCAATTTAAGGGTCCAGGGGGTCACAGTCCTAGCATACTTGGACGACCTTTTAATCATAGATCACTCACGGTCGGGTCTGCAAAAGGCAGTAAACCTCACGGTTCGGTACCTCGAAGAATTCGGCTGGGTCCTAAACCGGGGAAAGTCAGCGTTCCAGCCTACAAAGCAGTTGGAATACCTCGGCATGAGGTTAGACACAGAACAGCAAAAGGTGTTCCTGCCCCTGGTAAAGATCGAAGCTATCAAGGAGTTGGTTCAGTTGGTTCTAAACAAGAAAAAACCAACTATTCGCCTATGTATGCGAGTACTAGGCAAGCTAGTGGCCACGTTCGAGGCAGTACCATACGCTCAGATCCACACTCGCGTCCTACAGGCAGCCATTCTAGCAGCCTGGGGCAAGAGGGCACATGCCTTAGAGTCCCCTTTGACGCTATCATCAAGGGTCCGACAAAGCCTGGCCTGGTGGTTGAACCCCCAGAATCTTCTAAAGGGAAAATCCTTCAGCCCTGTTGTCTGGAAGGTAGTTACCACAGACGCCAGCCTGGCAGGCTGGGGGGCGGTCTTCGAGGGGTTCTCTCGCCAGGGAACTTGGGTAAAAGCAGAGAGGCAGCTCCCCATCAATATCTTGGAGATCAGAGCTGCTCGCCTAGCCCTTCTGGCATGGACCTCCAGATTAAAGGGGTTCCCGGTGAGAATCCAGTCAGACAATGCCACGGCGGTGGCATACATAAACCACCAAGGGGGAACCAGGAGTCAGGCCGCTCAGAGGGAGGTGAGCTTGATTTTTCAGTGGGCAGAGGTTCATGTACCCTGCATTTCGGCGATATTCATTCCCGGAGTGGACAACCTGCAGGCAGACTTCTTAAGTCGCCAGAGTCTGTTGCCAGGGGAGTGGTCTCTGCATCCCCAGGTTTTTCAGACAATCTGCCAGAAGTGGGGAATGCCGGACGTAGATATAATGGCATCCAGGTTCAACAAGAAACTAGACAGGTTCGTGTCTCGAGCGAGGGATCCTATGGCCTGCGGAACCGATGCGTTGGTTTGCCCTTGGCATCAATTCAAACTTCTATATGCATTCCCTCCGCTACAGTTACTCCCTCGCCTGTTGCGCAGGATCAGAGTGGAGCACAAGCCAGTCATTCTAGTAGCTCCGGCTTGGCCCCGGAGGACTTGGTACTCACTAGTCCTGAAGATGGCAGTGGGAGACCCTTGGACTCTTCCTCTACAACCAGACCTACTCTCACAAGGCCCGATCCTCCACCCTACATTACAGCGTCTAAATTTGACGGCCTGGAGGCTGAATCCCTGATTCTCAGGGGTAGAGGTCTGTCTAGGCAGGTAATTCCTACCCTGATTAGGGCTAGAAAGCCGGTCTCCAGGGTGATTTATTACAGGGTGTGGAGGAACTACGTAGGCTGGTGTGAATCCAAAAGATGGAATTCCCGCAAATATACTATTGATAGGGTGTTAAGTTTTCTCCAGCTAGGAGTGGATAAAGGCCTGGCACTAAGCACAATCAAGGGACAGATCTCAGCTCTGTCAGTGTGGTTTCAGAGGTCGCTGGCCACCCACTCGCTGGTAAAGACCTTCATACAGGGGGTCTTGCGTATTAATCCTCCTGTCAAGTCACCAATTTGTCCATGGGACTTAAATCTTGTCCTGTCCACTTTACAGAAACAACCCTTTGAGCCGTTGGCTGAGATTCCTTTAGTCTTACTGACAAGAAAGTTGGTTTTCTTGGTCGCCATAGTTTCGGCCAGGAGAGTGTCAGAATTAGCAGCCTTATCGTGTAAGGAACCATATCTCATTCTACATAAGGACAGGGCAGTTCTCCGGCCCCATCCTTCCTTTCTACCAAAGGTTATATCCAAATTTCACTTAAACCAGGATTTGGTACTTCCATCCTTCTTTCCAAAACCTACATCTAGAAAGGAGGGGTTGCTGCATACCTTGGATATTGTCTGGGCCATGAAGGCCTATCTTAAAGCTACAGAAAAAATCCGGAAGACAGATGTATTATTCGTTCTACCAGATGGCCCCAAGAAGGGGCAGGCAGCTGCAAAATCCACCATTTCGAGATGGATTAGACAATTAATCATTCAAGCCTACGGTTTGAAGAGGTTGCCTCCTCCGTTGTCGGTAAAGGCCCATTCTACCAGGGCCATGGGCGCCTCTTGGGCAGCACACCATCAGATCTCTATGGCTCAGATATGCAAGGCGGCAACGTGGTCATCAGTCCACACGTTTACAAGGTTTTATCAACTAGACGTGAGAAGGAATGCGGATTCTGCCTTTGGACAGGCAGTACTACAGGCTGCAGTTTGAAATCCTCGGGATCAGAAGCACCCTTGGTTAAAAAAAAAAAAAAAAAAAAAGAAGTTTTTTCTTGACTAAGTTGGAATTATTATTATTATTTGAGTTTACCTCTAAATTGAATCCTTCTTTGGAAGATGTCTCCCTCCCCTCATTAAAGCATTGCTTTCGGACATCCCACATAGTAATGAATATGCCGCTCTGTGTCCCGTGATGTACGAGAAAGAAAAAGGGATTTTTAAATACAGCTTACCTGTAAAATCCTTTTCTTGGAGTACATCACGGGACACAGAGCTCCCACCCCTCTTTTGGGTGACCATTTTGGGAGGCATACTGCTTGCTACAAAACTGAGGGACTCCCTCTAGGGGAGGGGGTTATATAGGGAGGGGACTTCCTGTTTGAGATTGCCAGTGTCCACACCTGAAGGTACTCCATATAACCCACATAGTAATGAATATGCCGCTCTGTGTCCCGTGATGTACTCCAAGAAAAGGATTTTACAGGTAAGCTGTATTTAAAAATCCCTTTTTTATAGCACTGATCAATGTAATAACGTCAATGGTCCCCAAACAGTGTGGTCTGATTTATCTACGGCAAAGTCGCAGTCTTGCTAAAAATCTTTCATTTTTTTTTTTTTATTTTGAACAAAAATATGTAGAAGTAATTTTGTTTTCAAAAAATAAAATCGGTGATGTTTTTTTTTTTTTTTTT
This sequence comes from Rana kukunoris, assembly GCA_029574335.1. Lineage (NCBI taxonomy): Eukaryota > Metazoa > Chordata > Amphibia > Anura > Ranidae > Rana > Rana kukunoris. The sequence goes on from CM056059.1 coordinate 90,591,650, forward strand.
TCAGCCAAAAGTCAAAACTAAATATTTTCAAAATTGTCGCTCTTTTTTTAGTTTATCGCACAATTGGAGCTTTATTTTGGTGGTATTTATTCACCACTGTTTTTTTTTTAGTTTTTACGATATAAATAAAACAAAAGTGAACATTTTTGAAAATAAGTATTTTTTGTTCATAAATTTGGGCCAAAAGTTATGGCCCATACACACGATCCGAATATCGGCCGATGGATCGTACGACTTTTTTCGCTTAATAATCTCAAGTAGAATAAAAGAGGTTATTAAACTCACGAAAATTCTCGTACGACAGAAAAAAAAGATCGGAAGTGATGTCACGTGTTGTAATGTATTTGTATTGTATTATCGGACGACGGCTGTAGTGACTAAATGAAAATCGTACGATCTGACATCGTACGAGGAAAATTTTAACGCATGTCCGATCGAAAAATATCGGATGAACGGTCGTGATCGGCTCTCGAAAGTAGTGTACACACGATCGTTTTCGTCCGATATTCGGATCGTGTGTATGGGCCATTATACTGCTACATGTAAAAATAATGCAAAAGAGTGGATATTATTAAGTCTGTGTGAAAGTTAGAGTCTACAAGCTATGGTGGCAATCATTAAAAAATTGATCACACCTGATGGCCTATCTTATTTCTTGAGGCCCAGAACTGCCAGGACAGTTAAAATACCCCCCAAATGAACCCTTTTTGATAAGTGGACATTCCAATGTATCTAGTGAGAGGCATGGCTATTTTTTTTTTTTTTAAGTTGTAATCTTTTCCCACAATTATTGAAAAAACAAAAACAAAAAATAACAGAGACCGGCACTGGGGTTCTCTGATGGGCTGGAGACCGGCACTGGGGTTCTCTGATGGGCTGTAGACCGGCACTGGGGTTCTCTGATGGGCTGGAGACCGGCACTGGGGTTCTCTGATGGGCTGGAGACCGGCTTGAAAAGATCTTGGACCATCAGGAGATGCAAAATCAAATATAGTTAACAAAAAGTGCAGGGCTGACCGTCCTGGGACACCCAGAAACATCAACAGGACTTTAAATAGATTAGAGGGGGTCGCCTCTCTTGGATCCAGTTGCGACCATGAATGTACAGGATATAGCTTTTTTTTTTATTATTTTTTTTTACATTTAAATTAAGTAAAAGGGGAAAATTAGGTTTGGCAAGAGGAGGAGGGGAGAAGTTAATGGTTAGACCCTTTCACACAGACAGTTTTCAGGCTTTTAAGTGCTAAAAATAAAGCGCCTGAAAAATGCCTCTCGTACCTTCCCAGTGTGGAAGCCGGTGTGCTTTCACACAGGGACAATACGTTTGCGGGCGGGAATAAAAGTCCTGCAAGCAGCATCTTTGGCACCCCTTGCCCATTCATTTCAATGATTGGACTGAATGGGCAGTGCTTCGAAAGCGCTTTAGAAGTGGCGCAACACTGGCCCTTTTAACCCCCTTCTTAACCCCTTCTTGGGGGGGTTAAAAGCACCCTACTAGCGTCCGAAAAGCTCCTCTTAAACAGAGGTAACGTGCTGCTAAATCTAGCAGTGTTTTACAGCTCACAGACCCGCCATCCTAGTGTGAAAGTAGCCTTAGGGAGGGGGAATGGTGGGGATTGGGGGGCAGAAAGAGAGAGAAGAAAGGAAAGGCGGGGGAGTGCTGGTAGAGGGGTGAAGGGCACCGAAGGGGGGATGTTGGTATACAATGTCTTAATATGTTCAGGATGCAAAAAGTGCCTTCCCTTCTTCCGAGAATGTAAATCTATTCCAACCCGTTGGGTTTTGGAGTAAGCCTCATGCCTGTTTTGAGCAGAAAGTAACAGGTCGCCCTCAGCTTTTTACTCTTGGTGTCAGTAAAACTTGTCAGAAGGAGACTCTTTCAGCTAGGTGAGGAACGGGCAGCAGACTGGAATGACACTTGGTGCTCTAGAATGAGGAGTACACACTGTAGAGGGATATGCTTTGTTTAAAGTTCATGTTTGAGGTTTACAACCACTTTATATGGTTACAACATGCACTGTACTATATGCATGGAAGAGCCATGGTTGCATACTAGCTTGTTCTCCTAATTTGGACTACAAATCAACTCCAGGAAAAGGCTAAAAAATGCCCATCCCTCTAATCCTCTTTTAACTCCATTCTAACCCGTCATTTAAGTGATTTATTTTTTTAGCTTACCTAGCGAAGCCAGAAATATTCGTCTAAGTCCACAGTTTCCTGTTGCTGGAACCGCCAATCCTGATGTACAAGTTATCCATCATCATTCGTCCCCTACCTTCTCCTTGAATTCATATTGTTTCTCCAGCCATGTTTACTCGACAAACAAAATGGCTGCTGCTCACTGTAACTGTATGTCAGACAGAGTCTACCATAGTATAGGACTGTAGGTCATACATGATTTATTTTTTATTTTATTTTTTTTAAATAACATGTTGGACTTCTCTGCTCTGTGCAATGATTTTGAACAGAGCAGCCCTGATCCTCCTCTTCTCAGGTTCCCTGCTGGTGTACCCCCCCCCACTTCTTCCTCTTGTCAAGTGCTTACCATAACAAGTTACTTGCTATGGGAGCATTTATGTATACTCGCTCCCGAGCAGGTTCTTTGTGTCCATAGACACACATGGTGTGACTGGGCCCTGTGCCTTGGCTGTGTTTGACAGCAGCAGGGACCAATGTTTCCCACTTCTTTCTCTGCGCCAGTGAGGAGGGAGAGCGTGGAGAAAGCCTCTGCTCTAGTACACAGCGCTGCATTGTGATAGGGCTCAGGTAATATTGGAAGGGTTATATAGGGAAGGAATTCCTGTTTCCGTTCAACTATAAGTGGTGCATAACCCATTGGGTAAGAATTCATATGGTCGCTCTGCGTCCCGTGCTATAATCCATAAAAATGGATTTTATAGGAAAGTAATAGGAAAGTAAGTGAGGAAATAATTGGTTTTGCTCACCAGTCCTAAAACAAGTTTTAATGTCCCCATATAGTAGAGTAGCCATGACTGCTTTTGTGCTCAATATGACCTTTTAGGGCAGAGGTCTCCAAACTGCGGCCCATTACTTGCTTTTATTTGGCCCTTGGGGCACAATTTCATCCACTGATACCAACAATGGAGCAATAATTCCCCCCGAATTACACCAATAAAGTGGGCATATTTCCTCCCACTGACACCAGCAATGAGGCCTAATAACATAAATGTTGGGGCACAATTCCTCTCATTTACACCAATGATGGGGCGCAACTACTTTCACTGAAACAAACCATGGGGCATTATTTTTCCCACTGTCGCCGAGACCTTTTATACTCCTACTGACCACAGTCCAGCCCTCTACAAGATGGTAAACTGGCCCTTTTGTCACAAACTACCCTATAATTCTGATGTAGTCGTTTTGTATTTTTAAGGACCGCTGCACGACTATTTACGTCGGTAGAATGGCACAGCTGGGCACATGGACGTACAGGTACGTCCCCTTTAAGATGCCCAGCCATGGGTCGCGAGCGCACCGCCAGCGGTGCGCTTGCCACCTGGTACTGTCCTTCATGACAGCGGGACCCGCGGACCTGATCGCCGCCGGTGTCCCACGATCGGGTCACAGAGAGGAAGAACAGGGAGAGGTGAGTGTAAACAAACTTTCCCCGTTCTTCCTAGTGTGGCTGTCAGTGATTGTCTGTTCCCTGTGTTAGGGAACGACAATCAGTGATGTCACACGCACAGCCACGTCCCCCATAGTAAGAACACTCTCTTAGTACACACTTAACCCCTACAGCTCTCCCTCCTGGTTAACCCCTTCACTGCCAGTGTAATTTTCATAGTAATCAGTGCATTTTTATAGCACTTTTCGGTGTGAAAATGACAATGGTCCCAAAAATGTGTCAAGTGTCTGATGTGTCCGCCATAATGTCGCAGCCACGAAAAAAATCGCTGATCGCCGCCATTAGTAGTAAAAAAAATTTTTTTTTTTATAAAAATGTCATAAAACTATCCCCTATTTCGTAAAACGCTATAAATTTTGCGCAAACCAATCAAATGCTTTATTGTATTTTTTTTATTATTATTACCAAAAATATGTAGAAGAATACGTATTGGCTTAAAATTAGGAAAAAATGTTTTTTTTTAATATATTTTCTGGGGATATTTATTATAGCAAAAAACTAAAAAATATTGCATTTTTTTTTGTTTTATTTTTGTTTATAGTGCAAAAAATAAAAAGCGCAGAGGTAATCAAATACCACCAAAAGAAAGCTCTATTTGTGGGAAAAAAAGACACCAATTTTGTTTGGAGCCACTTTGCACGACCGCACAATTGTCAGTTAAAGCGACGCAGTGCCGAATCGCAAAAAGGGGCCAGGTCCTTTACCTGCATAATGGTCCGGGTCTTAAGTGGCTAAATGACATTTATGAAGAATGTAAGGAGCATCTGTGATTTTATTTCCAGCAGCCTAAGATTTTATTTTCAACTTGTGGTTTGTAGAAGAGCTCCAGCCGGTCCAGCTTTTCTCAACCCTTGACTTGTCACTTCCAGTAGGACACATGTGCTTCCCCCTCCGCGGTAGATTCTTTAGCGTCTGAGTCACATGCAGTAGAACCCTGGTGCCAAGAGTAATGTCAGTTATGAAAAGCATACCGGCAGCCTCAGCATCTCCTGGATGTCCTGGGCTCGGAGCTGTCTCTACAGTCTGCAGGTTCAGCAGCTGTGCCCTTGAGTCAGAGAAGGCTGTAAAACCTAGCAGCTGAAACAGCAGAACACAGGCTTGAGAAGCAGACGCTAAGCTTCTGGAAGATTCCAGAACAGGTGTGTGTGGTCTGACATTAAAGATGGAGCTGTTTGGAAAGCTCTCAGTGTTATTTTGGCAAATCCTACACTTCTCTTGTAATCTAGGGCAAACGTTTTTGGACAGGCTGTGCTGCCTAAGAGCACTCCTTAGATCCGTTTTTGAGCATATCACACACAGGAACATACATGCTGAAGAGGTACTGTGCTCATCAAGTGCATCTCCGGTCCATGCATACCAGTCTTCGGAAGTTTATAGGGAAACCAGCAATAGAGATGGTCATGTGGTAGTTGATCTCCTCATCTTCCCTTTGTATGCAAACGGAATAACACATAGTTTATTATATATTCAGGAACTGTTTTGACTACAAAAGGATTTCGATTTTTGCCCAGGCAGTTTTAAGATTTACACACCCCTGTCGCACACAGTGAGCGAAAAAAAGTTTTTCATCACCTATCAATCGGCAAGATTTCTGGCTCCCAGGTGTCTTCTATACGGTAAACCATTTGAGATTAGGAGCACTCTCTTAAAGGGAGTGCTCCTAATTTCAGTTTGTTACCTGTATAAAAGACATCTGTCCACAGAAGCAATCAATCGGATTCCAATCTCTCCACCATGGCCAAGACCAAAGAGCTTTCCAAGGATGTCGGGGACAACATTGTAGACCTACACAAGGCTTGAATGGGTTACAAGACCATCATCGAGCAGCTTGGTGAGAGGATGACAACAGTTTGTGCGATTATTCGCAAATAGAAGAGACAAAAAAAAAAACTGTTAATCCCCCTTCGGTCTAGGGCTCCATGCAAGGTCTTGCCTCATGGAGTTTCAATGATCATGAGAACGGTGAGGAATCAGCCCAGAACTACACGGGAGAATCTTGTCAATAATCCCAAGGCAGCTGGGACCATAGTCGCCAAGAAAACAATTGGTAACACATTATGCCGTGAAGGACCAAAATCCTGCAGCGCCTGCAAGGTCCCCCTGCTCAAGAAAGCAGATGTTCAGGTCCGTCTGAAGATTGCTAATGAACATCTGAATGATTCAGAGGAGAACTGGATGAAAGCGGTGTGGTCATGTGAGACCAAAATCAAGCTCTTTGGTCTCAACTCATCGTGTTTGGAGGAGGAGGAATGTTGCCTATGACCCTAAGATCACCATCCCCACGTCAAACATGAAGGTGGAAACATTATGCTTTGGGGTGTTTTTCTGCTAAGGGGACACAGCAGCTTCACTGCATCAAAGGGACCATGGATGAGGCCATGTACTGTCAAATCGTGGGTGAGAACCTCATTCCCTCAGCCAGGGCATTGAAATTGGGTCATGGATGGGTATTCCAGCATGACAATGACTCAAAACACACGACCAAGTTAACAAAGGAGTGGCTCAAGAAGAAGCACATTAAGGTCCTGTAGTGGCCTAGCCAATCTCCAGACCGTTATCCTATAGAAAATACATGTAGGGAGCTGAAGGTTTGAGTTGCCAAACGTCAACCTTGAAACCTTAAAGTGGCTGTTAACCCATCTATACAAGTCTATGCCAGCCCCTCTATTAGAACTAACTTTTTTAGTTCTCATGTCCACTATAAAGCAAACAAATTTTTAGATGGAAACTCCACTTTAAGTTCTCCTATTTTGGCCAACATCTAAGATGAGGGTTTACTTCCCGCCCAGGTAAATTTTCAGCTTTCAGCGCTGTTGCACTTTGACAATTGCGCATGTCATGCTACACTGTACTTATATGAAATTTGTATCAATTTTTTTTCACACAAATAGAGATTTCTTTTGGTGGTATTTAATCACCACTGGGATTTTTTTTTGTGGCTAAACAAAAAAATATATATATATTTGGGGGAAAAAATTATAATAATTAAAAATAAACATTTTCATAGTTCTAAAATTTTGCAAGCAGGTAATTTTCTCCTCCTTTGAGGCTGCACTTGAGGGCACTGATAGGTTCCACTGGTGGGCACCACTTAGCAGTACTGATGTTCACTGGTAGATGGCACTTGTGGGCACTGCTTACCGTAGCAGCAGTGGCTGTCCATTTGTGGGACCGATGTCCCATTTAATTGGCCAATCTTTTTTTCTCCTGGCGCTATCCGTGTGAGGGAAAAAAAAGGCAGATAACCGGCCTCTGTTTAAGTTATGGCTGACAGCTGATCATGTGGTAAAGGACTTGGTTGATCAGAGTGTGCCGCAAAGGGTGCGTGGGCAGCGTGAGCACGGAAGTATGTCCATGTATCGTATTTTCTGGCGTATAAGAGAGCCTTTTGTATTTAAAAACTTGCCTCAAAACTCGAGGGTCGTCTTATACGCCGATACTTGTCTCAGTCAGACTGAGGGCGTCCATTATTCAAAATCCGCACCTCCTCCTCCTCCTCGTGCTGTTCTGTGATAGGCGGAAACACTCCGTTTCCCAGCAGAGCCTCTGTTCAGTGTTCCGCCTATCACGGATGTCTTCCCTTTCTCGTCCTCGTACGAGAGGACATCCGTGATGGGCTCTGCTGGCAAACTGAGTGTTCCGCCTATCGCGGAACAGCACGAGGAGGAGGCGCGGCTTTTGAATAATTTACGCCCGAAGTCTTAATCTGCATACAGTGAGGAAGGCAATGGCACAGTGAGGAAGGCAATGGCACAGTGAGGCATGTAATGGCACAGTGAGATTCCTGTCAGTGGTTGTTCCGGCTCCCCCTCAGCTTCCAGACAGACTAGTAGGAAGGGGGTCATGTTATATGGCGAGTATATCCCAAAGCCAAAAGTTTTGCTGGAAAATTAGGGAGTTGTCTTATACGCCCAGTCGCCTTATATGCCAGCAAATACGGTATGCCCTCCCGGTAATTTAAGCCTGCTCTGTAGCCGTCTTACGGGTATCGATTAGTTAATACGTAACTGCCTTGGCTGGTGATTTTTTTTTTTTTTATCTGCTTTTAATAAATCTCCAGTTTTATTGATAGGGGACAGAATTCCCTTCACAGCCCTCAAATGTCTTTCCTGTCTGTTCTATAGCTACAGAGGAGACTAGCTTTCCCAATTCAATCACTCAGTTCTAAGGCCATACATGGAGCACCACAGGTTGCGGAGGAATCCATCCCTGCCGGGAGAAGACAGTGATTATCACCAGCGGCTATTATAGCCACTTTACGATAATCGCAATAGAATCTGTCAGGCTGGTTGTTTGTAGCTAAGCTTACTGATCAATAAACTTTACGTTCAGCCTGCCCATTATTGGTTCACAGTGTGTATGAGCGGCCTAAGTGTGCAAAGAGACCAAAAGCAATACCTGCTCAGTTTTCAGAACATATCAGGAAATACTGCTTTCCTGACGTGACTTTGTGCAATTTCTGAACCAAGAATCCATTGCAGTAAACCTAAGGACATGACTGAGGAGGGAATGCTGTACATAGCAAGCTGTCAGCAGTTTGCCTCTAGTAGAGGCAGAAAGCCAGTTTTAGCAGTAGGGGAGGGGTGTTCTGGGAAATCTGTCCGCAAAACTAGGTACTGTTGCCATTATTTAAAGGTAGGGAAAAAATGTTTTTGGCAGTGATGGGTTATTTTTTTATTGGTAGTTTTTTTTTATCAACCTTTAATTATAAAATGATTTTTTTTTTAGCAGCGACAATTTTTTTAATTTGTTTTTATTAATCGTGTGTTTTCTTTTAATAATAGTAAAGCTCTAAAATTAACTTGTGAAGGATTTGAAACCAAAAAATTGTCACCTCCTGCACAAGTTTGAGGCAAATACATTTGTTTCATTTAAAAAAAAGAAATGACCAACCATTGCCGAAAGACATTTGTAAATAAAAGGGTGTTGCGTGGTTGCAATTTTAAGACCGCAGACTGTGGATCTGCGTCATATTTTCAAACAGGTCTAAAGGGATCAAATAATCCAAACTTCATTCCCAAAACATAGTTTATACATTTCTTATGGAAGACAACTTGCTTATTGAATCTTTAAACGCACTTTGAAAGTCACTGATAGATGGCTAGGTATGCGCAGGGTTATAAATAGTCTAACGCCGGACGCAATGACCTGATGTCTATTTTAGAAGCCGCGTCTGTCGGACTACTTTAAGAGGACTAGCACACTTTTTAGATTTGAACATCTATTGCCTACTCAACCAGTTTCCTGCTCTGTCGTCTTGTCAGAGAAGGTAGAAAGAGGTCTTTGTTATGGCCTTGAACACTGATAGTAACAAATATCATAGAAGTTCTTCCTTGTAAAGGTGGCCATGCATCATGTGAAGGGGCTGATTGTTCAGTAAGAGATAAGCAGATCCATGGGTGAGTTCATGGTGTACAGTGTGATCTACAGATAGCCACTAGGGGGAGAATACACAGATCTATATGTGTATCGCCCAAATAAGAAAATAAAAGGGAATACTAATGATTTTTCAAAAGATGAAACACTTTTTTTTTTTAAACCTAAACATTTCAGTACCATCCAAAAATGTTATGGTTTTAGCTGTAATAATACTTTTTGCAGGATTTCCAGGGTATGAATTTTCAAGGAAAGGTATTTTGCTGTGTTATGTTCAGAACTAAAGGTAGTCATGCAGGTTAAGATTGCTCCCATTAGGCACCAAAAGCTGAATGAGAGAAATCGCTCCGTTTCCTCTGTCAATGCTAAACAGAATAGATGGAGGAATCTCCACTGACAGCCTTTGTATTCTGACAGCCACAGACCTCGACTTCATTGATTTTTTCAGTCAATGTTTGTTGCTGCATTGTTGGGCACAGGTAGGTGGCACTGATAAAGTTGTTGAATGTTTTATGCAGAATTAAGTTCTAAAAATAAATATTTAGTGTCATTTCATGAGATAATTTATTAGGGCAAATTTAGGGGTGGAATTAGGGGTGCATGCAGGGTAGAGGTTGTTTGGGGCAACTGGTGGTTAATAACCCTTGAGGCCTGGCTAGTAGCTCAGGACTTGAATTGTTTAGCCCTGCTATAAAGGCATAGTAAATGTGTCTCTGGTGGAGGCAAATGTGAAGGTCATGACCAGATGGTATTCCATTTCCACTCTCGAGGCTCTATCCAACCTTGCCATTGTGTTTCCAAGGCTATCATTCTTTTGGTACTATGTTTCATGTTTGGTGGGAATGCCTTAAGTTTTGGGGATTCTGGAACAAGGTTTTTGGGGTACCAGTCCCCCAACTGCTTCAAATTTGCCTTACTCAACAAACCCTTAGAAAAGTTCCCTCCGGTCTATGTAAAAACGGATCTTCTTTATGTTCTTTGTAGCCAAACTCGCCATAGCTCGTTCTCGGAAGAAGCCTACAGTACCTATGTCGGTGTTTAAGCATAACGTTTCCATGGATCATGCTTTAAGTATAACTAAAGGCATTTAGTATAGTTTAGAATAGAGAGTAGAGATATATTAGAACCCCTGACGGTTTTGTATAGATGTCTGTGTCCCTGTTAAGGAGATTTAACTCTATGTGGCCTGTTTTCCATTATCCTTGAAAGTAAAAGAAAATCCCAATTTTGGGTTGTCCCCAGAAAAGTAATAGGGTACATCTTCCAATGGGGACACTAGTTATGATGGCCCGGGGGTCCCCAAACATTCCCTTAATTTGCAGTGCTTTCCACTCCCTTCCTGTTTGGCTATGGGACAGTGATGGCAAAAAAAAAATCTGATTGGGGTTATAACCCTCCCTTATCCTATCTAAAATTAAAATAAAGTTTTGCCCATAGTTTTACTTGAATGAAATGATCATTAATATCATTGATACCACTTAACAGTTTGAAAATGTTTGGAGCCCATGGACTGGATATATCCATATTGAGCAGTAGTGGCCATGGCCATGCTTTGTGCTGTTTAGTTTGACAGACACACTTTTTCCTCTGTGTTTTTTAATTTTCTTTCCCTTTCCTTCTCTTCTTTCATTCCCTTCCCTCTTGTGGACCCTTTTTGTGGGCTGTTCAACATTGCTGTGCCTATTCGGTTTTACTATCCATGACTCGTCGGTCCCTTTGTTCTTGTTTGGCTTACAGTTGATAAAAAGATTGAAAGTAAAAGCTTTGGGCATACTTTTTCTTCTAAGGATAGAATTTGATCAGGTAAATAATACATTTTGCAGAAAAATTTCTATCTTGAAGTTTGTAAACTTACTTTTTGAGGATCCCCACACATTTCCCTGCTGTGTCACAGAATTCACAGAGCCTGTCTTGTGGTGCTGAGAGGCGTTTCAGGAGACTGATTCAGTACAGGGATTACTGCTTGCAGGCTGGCTGCAAATGGCCATGGGGTATGTAGTCCTTTAGAAAATCAAAGTAAATGAGAGAAGCTGCAAAACATGGAATCCAGGAACCTAAGGACAGTTTTTCCAAGTAAAATTTTGGTTTGTGAAAAATAATTTGTTTGTTTTGTTGTTACTGCCGATGTTCGAAACCAGAGTTCAACCTGGTAATTTGCTCCTTTAAGTGGATGCAAACCTGATTCATGAAATTTGACCTAAGCACATACAGTATATATCTGTAGTGTTCTTGTCTCCCTCCAAAGCCCTGAGTCCCGTGTCTTTCTGCTGCTCCATTCTTCTGTTATCAGTATAACTTGTGACAAGTTCCCCAAGGAGAACTGTGCAGAGAACTGAACATGATGTCATAAGCCTAGGCTAAATGACCAGATGAGAAACAGGAAGTGGGCTTTATAAGGTATTAACTGGCAGAAAAAAAAAACGTTTTGCTATCCAAAGTTAAAACAGGGGCTGAAGATTTAGCAGATGGAAAGATGAAAAAATTACTGAGCCTGGGTTCACACTAGCACAAGCTCAGAGATTGCATGTGATTTGCACCCGCACCGCAGGTGCACATCACATGCGATCTCTGAGCAATGTGTGTTTCGCCATACAGTTGTATTGTAGAAGTCACATTGGATTCGCACAAAAAATAGTGCAGGGACTTGTTTTTCCCTGCACTAGTATTGGATCGGCTGGGTGGTCTCTACTATGCGATCAGATTCCTGTGCAAGTACAGTTAGCACTGCGATCTGTGAATTAAACTGGGGGTGTCATTAACTTTGTTAATGACAAACCACAGCGGTTAGCACAAGGCGCTGAAATCACGCTGGTTACCGCATCGCACTAGTGTGAACCCAGGGTGAAGGTCCGCTTTTAACTGTTTCAAAAAAAGTTGCGCTCCCGGCCGGTGCATGAAATGCGATTTGCCATGAAATGTGATGGTCCGCCTCCATCACATCCTATTGGCTTACTCCTGTCACGTGACATATTTACACGTCATCAGTCTCAGCTAGGCTATCATAGGGAGAGGATCATTTTTAATGGCATACAACTGAGCGTTTTCTCCAATGGTTTTCTCATACTGACTCATAATATTCCCTCATCAACCGTTTCCTACAGATAAGAAACACGACCACAAGACCAAGTAATGCAATTGTCAGGATAACCACAGCAATTGTCAATCTAGCAACCTTGCCTGAGTTATCATTCTCATCTTCAAATCCACATTCTTTTCTCCAGTCTTCCACAATGATTGAGGATGTCAGATCAGTAAAACGCTTCAGACTACAAGACTGGGAACAGTCTGGTAAAGCAATTGGGTACGGCTCAGCCGAAGAATCGTTCTTATAGTACATCTCAATAGTATAGCTCTCAATGCCAACCTGGTAAATCTCAAAAAAATTACGTGCAGCTTCAGCTATCACAGGGAGAGGAGATCCTCTCCCTTTTATAGCCTAGCTGAGACTGATGACGTGTAAATATGTCACGTGACAGGAGTAAGCCAATAGGATGTGATGGAGGCGGACCATCACATTTCATGGCAAATCACATTTCATGGCAATGCACCGGGATTGCTACCTGACACATTTGCTTGTGCTTTCAGCCAAACTGTCAAACCATCAAATTACTGGAGTCATGACTGATCACACGTACAGCACCATGACAGTTGCAGATTAGACAAGAGGAAGCTTCCTTGGCTGAAAAGGATAGTGGGGTTCAGTTCCACTTTAATGGCCCGTATACACGTTCCGAATATCGAAAGACAGATCGTCCGACTGTTTTTGCTTGATAGTCGCAAGAGTTTAATTTGAAAATCCTCTGACAGAAAAAAATAAAAAATCGGAAGTGATGTCATGTGTTGTAATGTATTTGTATTGTAATTTCGGACGACAACTGTACTGATTAAACAAAAATCGTACGATCTGGTATCGTACAAGGAAAATTTTCGTGCTTGTCCGATCTAATAATATCGGATGAACTGTTGTGATTGGCTCTCAAAAGTAGTGTACACACGATCTAAAAATCGTACGATTCTTCCTCGGACAGTGTTCGTCTGATATTCATATCGTGTGTACGGGCCATTAGTATTGCTGAAGTAAGCACAAACTTGCTGCACAAAGTGCGGTTTACCTTCACCAATCATTAAGAAGTTATTTATTACTGTAATTATTTTAATGATGATGATTGGCATCTGGTTGCTACAACTTACTAAGTTTTGCTGATCATAATTGCTTGTGATAGTAAATTGGACGAGCCTGTAAACTGTTTAAACTGTACAGACCCAGAGTCCATGGAAATGTGTGCTGTGTTTACTTTGCTCTGGGCTGAATGGTGTTTGTGATCTTGCCTGACGCTTACAGGATGATGTCAGTAGCAGAGCATTAATACTGCATAAAATGTGTGTTTACTGTAATGTGATCTCTCCTTGTGTCATTGTCTTCCAACCCATTAGGACAGGGAAGGGTGTCCAGTATCTGCAGTCCAGTGTCTACTTTCTTTATAACCATAAGCAGCATATTGACTTTGGGCGTCTTGTCTGCTGACGTAAGCCATCTGGACTTTTTTATATCTATTGATATCCAAAACTTTTTAAGGAGACTTCTACTTCATCTTTTTATCAAGTTTGGATAATATATTTTTATTCCATGTGTTGCATAAAGGAATATTCAATTTTTTTTTCAAACAATACTAAATACACCCATATCGATTAATAATAAAAAAAAAAGTGGTGAATGCATTTATTTTGCATTGGAGCTTGCAAAGCATTGTGAGCATGATTGTAAATGCAATACTTTCGGCGGCAAAGGTATGGGGGAAATGGCTGGAGGGACATGGCGCTGAAGGGACATGGCTGAAGGGACATGGCTGCATATGTGAGGGACATGGCTGAAGGGACATGGCTGCATATGTGAGGGACATGGCTGAAGGGACATGGCTGCATATGTGAGGGACATGGCTGGAGGGACATGGCTGCATATGTGAGGGACATGGCTGAAGGGACATGGCTGCATATGTGAGGGACATGGCTAGAGCGACATGGCTGAAGGGAGATGGCTGCATATGTGAGGGACATGGCTAGAGGGACATGGCTGAAGGGACATGGCTGCATATGTGAGGGACATGGCTGAAGGGACATGGCTGCATATGTGAGGGGCAAGGCTAGAGGGACAAGGCTAGAGGGACAAGGCTAGAGGGACATGGCTGCATATGTGAGGGACACGGCTGAAGGGACATGGCTGTATATGTGAGGGACATGGCTGGAGGGACGTGGCTGCATATGTGGGGGACATGGCTGGGGGGACATGGCTGCATATGTGGGGGACATGGCTGCATTTGGGGACACATTTAAAAAAAAGTATCGGTACTTGTACTCGGTCCTAAAAAAGTGGTATCTGGACAACCCTACTTGAAACACTATTCCCACACTGATACAAGGCACTATAATACCTTCAACACCAACAATGGGGCATTATTCATCCCACTGACACTAATGAGGGCACCCTATTCCTCCCAATGACGCCAATGATGGGGCCATATTTCTTCTCCTAATACCAACAATGTGGACATTTTCCTCCCACTAATATCAATGATGGGGCATTCTTTACCCACATTGACGCCAGGGCATTTTCTACGCACACTGGCCACACTCCGGCCCTCTCAAAGTCTGAAGGACTCTAAACTGGCCCCTTTTCTCAGAACGTTTGGAGACCCCTGAGCTAGTGCATTGTTTGTTCCCTTACCTTTTCCTTTGATTTCCCTTCTAAATTATTTTATTTCTTTGTCTGAATTTCTCTTCCTATTTCTCCTCAGTGAGCTTACCTTCATCATTCGAGCTGCTCTGGCTGGGGGTTAGTAGGCGCATTCGCCCCCTCCCTTGGGACTACATCCCTGCGGGGAGACGCTTAAAGTGAACCCAACAATACACTAGCTTAAAGGAACCTATTTAGAAAATAAAACACAAACCTTTACAACCCCTTGAAGGGAGAAGAACCCCTGGATTCTGTAAACAGGGTTAGGGACTGCAGATTGTTGCAAATTTCATGTTACACCCTTAATATGGTTGGAACATGCAGCATGGTCAGAAAGATGGACTTCTATCTTAATAACTAATCTTCATGCATTTCCTCTATAGTTTGTTTTACATGTATACACTTAATAGTTTGGCTGGATTTCTAAGTGCCTAAAAAGCAGCTGGTTGCCAGGAATTCCAGTGGTCTGACCATACACACATCCTCTGTCGGGCACAAGTAATGAATGGCTTTTCCACCTTACAGGAGAAAGTGAAAATTTTCTTTAACCCATTGCCGCTGGCCTTGTATGGCAGCACAGCAGCAGCCTTTAGCATTGTACAGCCATATATATGCTTATAACTGGCACTGCTACCTGGGCAAATCATAGGTTTGCTTTAACCACTTGCTTACTGGGCACTTACACCCCCCTCCTGCCCAGGTGAAATTTCAGCTTCCGGCACTGCGTCGCTTTAACTGACAATTGCGCGGTCGTGCGACGTGGCTCCCAAACAAAATTTACGTCCTTTTTTCCCCACAAGTAGAGCTTTCTTTTGGTGGTATTTGATCGCCTGTGTGATTTTTATTTTTTGCGCTATAAACAAAAAAGAGCGACAATTTTGAAGAAAAATACAATATTTTTTACTTGTTGCTATAATAAATATCCCAATTAAAAAAAAAAACACATTTTTTTTTCTCAGTTTAGGGCGATACGTATTCTTCTACATATTTTTGGTAAAAAAAAAAAAAAAAATCGCAATAAGCGACTGGTTTGCGCAAAAGTTATAGCGCTTACAAAATAGGGGAGAGAATTATTATTTTTTATAATTTTTTTTTTACTAGAAATGGCGGCGATCTGCGATTTTTATTGTTACTGCGACGTTATGGCGGACACATCGGACACTTTTGACACATTTTTGGCGCCATTCACATTTATACTGCGATCAGTGCTATAAATATGCACTAATTACAGTATAAATGTGACTGGCATTGAAGGGGTTAACACTAGGGGGTGAGGAAGGGGTTAAATGTGTATGCTAGGTGTGTTCTAACTGTAGGGGGAGGGGGGGGTGACTGGGGGGGTGACCGATCTGTGTCCCTATGTAAGAAGGAACACAGATCGGGCTCCTCCCTTCCAGAGACAGGACATTGTCTCTGTGTCAGCCGGCAATGAGAGATGATCTATGAGAGATCATCTCTCATTCGCCCACAGATCGCATTGCAAACGGCCGCTCTGATTGGCCGTTTGCCGCGATCTGTGATTGGCCGTGTCCAAGGGACACGGACAACACAGGGCTTCCCCGCAGCGCGCTGTACAGCGCGCGCTGGGAACGCCAGAAAGACATGCCGTCAAATGACGGCATGTTGGATATTGAGGTCCGCGCTGTTGCCGTCATCCGACGGTAGCGCGGGCCTCAAGTGGTTAAAGATTATGTAAACCCAACAGTCCATATTCCTTATATGTGTCTTCTGTACCATGTACTTGTGTGAAAAAGTATTTTGTTCACTTTGTATTGCTTCCTTTGTGTGAAATCCCCAGTGTTCTACCAGTCTCTCTACTTTTCTAATAAAAACTGACCACACTAGGCAGGAGAAAACAATGTGGCCAGTTCTCTAGCTAAGCTGTGAACTCTGCCTGCTCTGCTTCAATGATCAAATGTGTCCTGACCCCCCCCCCCCCACCCCTGCACACCTTTTCCTTGGAAAGCTCTGTGTTCTGCTGTTTCTAGTCCCCCAGCTCTTATGGAGCTGAGAACAGAGGGGGGACGAATTTAGAGAGTTGTAGGTAGAGAAGAGTTGACGGGATAAGTTGTTAATGAGTGATAAAATAGGTCTGCTTGGCAGTGAGGAGGCAGGAATTGTATTTTTGGAGGGCAGATTTATATTGGTTGAAATGTTCCTGAGACTTAGTCTTTTGCCACAGGCACTCAAGAGTGTTGCTATGTTTTTTAAACTTCTGGTGTCGTCTGTTTGCCAAGGTTGTAGGGGTCTGGGCCTGATTCTGTGTGTAGTGTTGAGGGGCTAGTGTGTCCAGAGAGGATGACAGTGAAGCGTAATAGACAGAATTGGCTAGGTTGGGGAAGGACAGCGGTGAGATTTTGTTATAGAAGGGGTCAGTGGCAGAGGAGGGTTGAGATGGCGAAGGTTTTTCCAGGTAACTGTTAGGCGGTTTGGAGGGTGGGGAGGTGGCGGAGAGAGCGTGAGTGAAACAAATAAGGTAGTGGTCAGAGAGGGAAAGGATAGTTGGAGAGGTTGCATGGAGTGCATAGGTGGGACAAAACGAGGTCAAGGGTATTGCCATCAGAGTGAGTAGAAGCATGTATCCATTGCTTCAGGTCAACGTAGGAGGTTGGAGAGAAGTTTGGAAGTAGGAGTGTTCGTATTAACAGGGATGCTGAAGTTCCAGAGGATGATTTTGGGGTTTTCAGAAGAGAGAAAGTAGAATAGCCAGGCAGAGAAGTCGTCAAAGGCTGAAACTGGTCCAGGTGGCCGGTAGATTACAGCTATCCTTAGAGGAACTGGGGAGAAAAGATGAATGCAGTCTGCCTCAAATGTGTAGAGTGACAGAGGGAGGTGGGTGAAGTACCTGAAAGCTGCTATGTGGGAATCTGATTCCCACACCCCCTCTCTTACGTCCACAGGGTCTGGGGGAGTGAGTTCAGAGAATGTCACCATGGGAGAGGGCAGCAGAAGAAGCCAGGTTTCTGTAATGGCGAGTAGATCAAATGAATTATGACTAAAGGGGTCATGGAGAGAGGTACGTTTGTTACAGACAGAGTGTGCGTTCCAGAGGGCGCAGGAAAAGGGGAGTCTGGTTTTGGGAAGAAGAGGAATGGGAATGAAATGGTTACACAAGCTTTGTATTCTATTGATCTTCCTAGCTGGTTAGAGGCATGTTTAGCTCTTCTTAAAGCCCAACTCGGGACAATTTTTTAATCCCCCCCCCCCCATGCAGGCACTGTTCTTGCACTACATTGGTTAACTGCTTTTTTTATTCTAGTGGTGAATACAGCGCCTATACTCCTCCTTCAATCCCCCATAAAACGTTGCACCCCATGATCCAGCGGTGGACTGTTCTGACGTCTTAGCTTTCAGATTCAGTCTATGGGCTTGATGACGTCGGGAACATTCCACCTCACAAGACTGATAGATCGTGATGGGGCAGGAGCCGAGGGGACAAGTCTTGTGCTTGGAGGATTTGAGGATTAGGTGAGTATATTTCGGCTCTACAAACCACTAGCATTTGGCGAGTGGATTTAAGCTGGGGGCGAGTGATGACAGGGCTGCATGACCAATCTCCCTCCAACCTGTGCCTACACTTAGAGTCCCGATGAGATTGGTGGCCGAAGAGGAAAGGTGCATGCTCGGGAAAAGTAGTCTGGTGAGCCGCAAACAGGCAGAGCAGTACACAGGTGCTCTCCTTACAATTCTCTTTAAGCCATGGGACCTAACAGTATGACCTCTCTGAGCCTGCCCCCCTCCTCCCAGGCCCTGACCAATGTAGCTGGAGAGCAGAAAGTAATGAGTGAGGTGGAGGATTGCAAAAATTACCACTCCGGTGCAGTGCTCACTAAAAGTTGCCCTGACATGAGAGCGGCAAGCCTTCCAGTTTGTGCAGCTTTCTTCTCTTTGTACTCTATGTAAGTGTCCAACAGTTCAGCCTGAGCACTGTGAACAGACTGGTCTCAATGTGCGCTGTGTCAATGGCTGTGCAGTTGAGTGGATCTCAACGCTGGTTTCCCCCCCCCTTCCGCTGTGCTGCAGCTCCTCTCTGCCAGGCTGAATAAAAGGGGGAAGTGGGGACATGCAAGCGTGGAGCCGCACACACACAGGCTCCTAATGATGATGATAGAGGGAGAGAATGGATGGGAGTTGTAGAGGAGACAGCAAGAGAATGGGGAAGAGACCCAGTTCTAGTGCCCTGTCCCTCTGGTCTGCCTCCAGTGCCCTGTCCCTCTGGTCTGCCCCCAGTGCCCTGTCCCATTTTGTTAAAGTTGTTGTTGGTAATATTTAATTTTGTAACTTGATTCTGCATAAAACATTGTCATTCCATGAGATAATCTACGAGGGCATGTTTACAGGTGCAATTAGGCACAGGGCAGTGTATGAATTAGGTCGGGCAACTGGTGGCGAGTAACTCTTGAGGCCTGGCTAGTAGCTCAGGACTTGAAATTTTGAGCCCTGCACTAGAGGCCTAGACCAAATTGAGCAGTTTAACCCATGCTTTAATGCCTTTTGCACATGGAGCCTGCACAAGTGCCCTCATAGAAAGCGGATTTCTATGGGAACACTCGTCAAAGTGGAGGACCCTGGCACTCCAGCAGGGGCACCCCAGAAGAGGAGAATCGGGGCTGCTCTGTGCAAGATTATTGTACAGTGCGGGTAAGTCTAACATGTTAAAATAAAAAAAATAAAAAAGCTTTAGGCTCGGTTCACACTGCTGCAATGGCAAAGTCGTACAACTTGATCTGACTTGGATGCTTTTTAGGATCCTGTACAAGGGCTGAAATCTCACCCAAGTCAGACCAAAAACCTTTTCTAAAGTTGGAGCAACTTGTCTAGTACCAGCTAAGACGGCTCTCATAGAAAAACATTGAATTTGACATGTCACGGGGGTCTCACAAGTCAGATCCCATGTCGCAGCAATGTGAACCGAGCCTAAGGCCCCTTTCACATTGAGGCGTGGAGCCGCGGTGACGGTATAGCCGCGCTATTTGTAGCGCCGCTATACCGTCGTGTTTACCGCGATATTCGGGCGCTAGCGGTGAGGTTTTAACCCCCGCTAGCGGCCGAAAAAGGGTTAATACCGCCCGCGTTGCGGGCGGTATTACCGCGCTATTACCGCGGTTTCCCATTGATTCCAATGGGAAGGCGCGCTATAGGAGCGGTGAACACACCGCTCCTATACCGCGGTAAAGATGCGGCTAGCAGGACTTTTGGAGCGTTCCTGCTAGCGCACCGCTTCAGTGTGAAAGCCTTCGGGCTTTCACATTGAACACTACAGGGCATGATTTTTCATGCGGTATAGCAGCGCTATTTTTAGCGCTGTACCGCATGAAAAACGCCTCAATGTGAAAGGGGCCTTAATGGTACTTTTCAAACTACTATACGATATTTCCATTTACTTTTTATCCTATGAACTCAACAGGAAGTAAGAGAATATCTTTCCAATTTCAGGGAAATCCCTTTCGCAGGAACAGGTGTCCCTATTTAAAAAATTTCCCCTCCGCACATCACACTCCCAGCATGGAAATCGGGGTCTCAAGGGCAGCCCCGTTTCTCTTGCTAATGATCGGGACCCAGACCTCCTGGTTCCAGGTCACCTGGTCGCTGTGATGTCCCCTGTGTTTTTCTCTATGTGGATGGAGGAGAGAGATGCATTGTATCTCTTTTCTTACAGAGAGACGAAAAAGTGTGTGTGTGTTAAAAAAAAAAAAAAAATGAATATAAAAAATAGCTAGATCAAGGTTTGATATATATATATATATATTTTTTTTTTACTATTTTGGGCCAGTTTTGATATGGTGGTAAATATAAAAAAAAAACATATCCATTTAAACAGAAAAAACGTAACCTAAATAGGTGTAAGAAAATCGCAGCGCTAATTACGTTTTTTTCCTGTTTAAATATTTATTCACTAAGCAGCAGCTGTAGTTTATTTCACATTTTTTTTTATTGGCACAGTAGTGATAGAGGTTACCCAGGGTGTTTGTATCCTATCTCAATCATATATTGTCAGGAGATATCCATTACCATTTACAATCAAATGAAAACGCAAAGTAGTTGTGATGATATGTGCGGTTTCACAAACACATTTCAAAGTTGCAAAATTGTGCAAAATTGTGCTTATGCATTAAAGGGTCACTAAAGGAAAAACATGTTTGGGCTGAAATGACTGTTTACAGGGTATAGAGACATAAAAGTTAACCGATTCCTTTTAAAAATGATTAAAAATAGATACAAATCATATAATCAACCTACAGTTCTAGTTTCGTTTTTGCTGTTGTTTCCTGTCTCTCTGATGTACAGAGCCAGAGAGCCAATAGAAGCCAGTGATGGTTTGTCTAAAACCCCTCAGCACCAACCCAATTTCAGTTTACACACGGTAATCCCACCTCCTTGATTAGTGACCACAATGAGAAAGCTCCCAGCACTGTGGTTATAAGGAAACAGACAACCAGGAAGTGTGGAGATCAGAGCAGAATTACAGCAACATCAAAGCAAAAATGAACAATGAGGACATGAAAACAGCACTGCAGTAAGGTAAAGGAAGCTATTTAGCTAAAAAAAATAATCCTTTAATGACCCTTTAAGATATATTTTACCCATACAAACAACAGACTTGGGGGGCACACCTTAAAATTGCATTTACATTCAAGATGGTGCTGCTATAAGACCTCAAACAGAACAAAAAAGAATATGGCGCACACATACAAAAATGACATTTTACATTTGTTTTACCCATAGGCGTGAAAGGGTTAATCATTCGATTTACACGGCTGTAGGTGTGAATTGTCAAAAGTGGAACTTCCACTCATTTGTCTCCTCCACCCCCTGTCTTTGACATGTATCATGTCCCCTCTTTCGAGAGCAGGCCACGGCACATTATGTCAGCAGCTTGGGTCCCTCCTCTGCCTCTGGTGGAGTAAAAGAGCAAAGCGATGCCTCGCACATGTGCAGTAGGGACCCAGCGTGAAGCTCTAATGCCTCACTTCCAGGTTACCCTTGCCTGCAATAGTGGCGGCAGCACCTGACAGCTGATGGAAAAATCTGCTGCAGTGCCGACATCGCTAGACATCAGGACAGGTAAGTGTCCTATCATCAAAAGTCAGCAGCTGCAGTATGTGCAACTGCTGGCATTTCATTTTTGCAGGTTTGGCTGGACCTCCGCTTTAAACTGCATTTATATGTGGGATTCAGAAGGTATGGAAAGCCCCCACCCCAAATCAGCGATGGTTGTTTTAGTTGGACTTAGATGGCCTCTTTCACACTACTTATGAATCCCCCTGTTCTCAAAAGAATGTCCCTTAGGCTTCTTTTACATTAAGGAAGACTCGCTACGGAGTCCGCAAGCTCAGCAGGAGATCTCTCCGCTGAGCTGGTGGATGACAAGTCCCTCTCTGCTCACTGAGCGGGAAAGGGCTTGTGTAGCGTCGCTGTCTCCTATGGAGAGATCTGATAAAAACAGACAGCATGTCCGTTTTCATCAGATCTCATCTGATCCGCCATGGACGTATAGCCATACGTCTGATTTTGGCGGATCGGGTCGGATGTCAGCGGACATGTCTCCACTGACATCCGACGCTCCATATGATTGCATGGAGCGGCCGTTAGGTCCGCAGACAAAACTCACAGGCGGACCTGACCAATCTGACCGTGTGAAAGGGGCCTTGGAGGTTCTAACTTTTTATTCTGAACAACCGAGGAAAAAAAAAAACATTTTGACTGGAGTCCCATTTTAATGAACCACTCTCAATACTTCAATAAGTAGTATTTGTTGCCTGTGTCTATTCTTCTAACAAGAACCCTTCTGTGCTCTTCTAATTCCTGAAATGGAAAGCTGGCTGAATTTTGCAGATAGCGGGTAAATGTCAGGTTATGTTTAACTGAACACAAAGCTATGTTTCTATCTCAGAAACGTTCATGCTGAACATTACACTGCGCACAAGCAAATCTTTTTATTGTAATTAAATCTGTGAAACATTGTCCGTTTAAAACATCAGCGGGTAGAACGGGGTGAATTGTTTCCTCCATTGGTAATCCAATCACACCTCAAGATTTGCTGTCAGATTCTCAGAAATAAGTCATTGTCTGTGTGCATTGCCTTGTGAATTCTTCTCAAGGACGTTTCAGCTTTGAATTTCAGGCTTCTTGCCCAACTAGGAATTAAGTGTCGATTAAAGTGTATAATAAATATATAGCTTCCAGCTCCCCCCCCTCAAAACCGTTCTGAGTAAGCTGTTCAACGTAAAATTTACGAGTCATTGAAAAGGCAGCTGCCAGTCAGATTATAATTGAAGCTTGCTTCTTTCGTGCAAAAATCACAAAAACTAAAATACACACGCCTTGAAAAATAAACATGCAAAAACCTGTTTCTTGTTGATCTTATTGTGCAAATGCTGTACTGGTTCACTTTGAAGTAGTCTGCATATTATTTCCTTTTGTACAAGGGCTTTGTGCGCAACCAACGTTTTTGTGTACTTGTGACCTGAACTGCAAAGTACAGTAAGTTTGTTCATCTACTGTCATTCATTGACATGGCACAATGTACATCTAGAATCTAGAGAGATTGCATAATCCCAATATACTGTTTTGTGCGGTTCCTGTGCCGATAACATAGGGATCCTTAAGCCTGGGGATCCTGAGAGCGCTGACTGGAGTGTTCTGGCTGGGGGGCCGTCCCCCTGTCAGAACATAGCAACTCAAAGGAGGAGATTGCTGTACCAACGTTAGTATAGCGGCTGCCATTTTTTATTCATTTAAAAAAAGAAAATTATGAGTGTGTACCAGGCTTTGTATAGCCAAGGTATTTATTCAGTTTTGCAAAGGGTATAGATGTTTTTTTTTTGTATTAAATTAGGGAGATTTGTCTTAACTTCCAGTCCTGCAGACACAAAGCAAGGGGAAGGAAATTTATCAAAAGTGGGGGAAGTCTCCTCTTAGACAGATGTCACTGGGACAGGCATCCCCACTGAAAGATTAAGGCTGGGTTCACACTGTAAGGATCTCCACATCCAATTCCCAATAGCGGGAGATCTCCGATGCTGCAAATTTGCACCAGAGCCCTGTGCGTCTTTTAGTCCATTTCAGGTCTGAATTCAGCCCAAAATTCAGGCTGAAATCAGACCTGAAACCTTGAACCAGGACACACAGGACCCCTGCTGGGAGCCACATCGGCATTGGTTGTGAACCCATCATAAAGTGGTTGTAAAGGCAGAATTTTTTTGTTTTATCTTAATGCATGCTATGCATTAAAATAAGCCTTGTGTGTGCAGCAGCCCTCCCCCACCCAATACTTACCTGAGCCCATCTCGGTTCAGCGCTGTCCGGGACTCTACCTCTTGATTGGCTGAGACAGCAGCGCGGCACTATTGGCTCCCTCTGCTGTCCAATTAAAGTCAGTTAGTCAATAAGGAGAATGTGTAATATATGTAAAAAAAGTTGCGCTACTAGGGAAAAAAAAACATATATATAGCAGCCAGCATCAATAATAAGACGTATATATTGTGTAAAACAGAATAAAAAAAATAAAAAATGCAGTGCTACAAAAATACAAGAACCCTGGAGATCCCTCAGAGCCGGTTTACACATGGGGCGACCTGTCAGGCGACTCAGCCACCTGACAAGTCACAGCTTTTTACCTGGGACTACGAGTACCTGTAGCAAAGAGCTGTAGCAAAGAGGATCCCGACAAGGAAATGTTCTTTATATCCAAAAACCGGCATGAATCATAGGGAAAGACAAAAAAGGCCTCCACAATGCAGATGAATCCAAAAGACTTAAAATGTTATGCCCCAGTTGATGTACTATTGTACGATACTTGTCGGGTACATAGACTGCTGAGCTTTACACACTACGCTTTTTCGATTTTTGTGATCACCTATACATGCACCTTATACGATGCCTGTATGTTTTTTATACTTGTTTTTATTTCTTTTTTACATTTTTAAGTCTTTTGGATTCATCTGCACTATGTGGAGGCCTTTTTTGCTTTTCCCTATGGTTCATGCCGGTTTTTGAATATAAAGACATTTCCTTGTTGGGATCCTCTTTGCTACAGCTTAAACCTGGTACCATTTACTAGCTCCCTTTCACATGGATGCAGGTGTATAGCATTCCCATCGCAGAAGTTCGAGCTAGAGCTTGTGGAGAGTGTTCCCTGGAGGACCCACCGCCGCTGGCGTGTGGCCACAATTTGGGGTAAGCGTACCCATTTCCCTTCCTCTGGTGTTGGATACACATCCCTGGGTGCTGTGTGAGAGATATTCACCCCATGTGCTACGGCTTTGTCATCTCTTACAAGATTTACAGCCTCCCAATATTACACCTGGGAGATTGGAATATTGAATACTCCCATGAACTTTTATGATAATTAATGTGGAGCAGTTTCTGTTGGTCAAACATATACTTTACGTATAACTGTCATAGGAACTATATATGTTTCTTTTACCTTTGGTGTTCTGCTTTGTATAGAGTAAAAGTGTATTTGCAGGAGTATATCCAGCTGTTCGCATTCAAGCACTAAGCACTTGTGTATTATGGTTTCTCACTATTTTTGATGCATATACCATTTGTTTCATATTGCACTTTATTTATACTAACCCGAGAGAGAGAGACGCTTGGGTGCCCCCCCCCCCCCCAATAGCAAACTGCAGGAGTGCCAGTGAGGGACCCGAAAAGAGGAGGATCTGGACTGCTCTGTGTAAAACCACTGCACAGAGCAGGTAAGTATAAAATGTTTTTATTTTTTTTAAAGACTTTATTCCATGTTCTTCTGATAGTCTAAATTTTTTGACTTTTCTCACTACTTTGGATCATGATGACAATTGTCATTCGGACAAATATTGAGTATAAATAAATTAGTATATAATAATTTTGAAAGCGCCTCCTTGTGCTCGGCCGCAGAAACAAATGCATACATAGGTCGCGTCTCCATATGTAAACGGTGTTTGCACCAAACATTGAGGTATCGCTGCAAATCCTTATGTTGGCTACAGCAAAACTTGCAGAGAGGGTTTGCCAGACTTGTGCATTACCACAATACCATTTATTGGAATAACTCTGGGCAAACCGCTGAATACATATACAACAAATGGCTGTTTTACATGCAGACTACTGGTGTTTCTTTCTATCTATTTCTGAGATTCAAACCACTCTGCCACACAACAGTGCCCTGTCTGGCTGGGTAGGTGGCCTAAAAATGTTCTACTTCCGTTATGCAACACTTGCAGGTCCTTGGCTCTTCCCTATGCTGTGATTCTAAATTGCAAGAAAAGGCAGCAGACTGATGAGCTCTCTACAACAGGGGTCTCCAAACTTTCCAAGCAAAGTGGCAGTTTACTGTGCTTCAGGCTTGGGTGGAGAGTAGGGGATGGGGTGGAATGTGGCCAGTGGGATTAAAAAATGCCCCAACATCAATGGGCATAAACAATGCCCCATTATTGGGTTTATTAGAAGGAGGACACCATTGTTATCAATGGGCAGAATAGGTTCCATCAATGGTATCCGTACATGGAATCCCATCATTGCTGTCAGTTAATGGAATAGTGCCCCAAGGGTCAGGTAAAGGCGAGAAAGGGGCCACATCTGGCCGCTGGGCCGTGGTTTGGGGATCACTTCTCTATATCTATCTGCATTCTTCTTGTTGGCACATGCATACTGTAGCTTTGCTGAATGTTTATGTTCAGCTTCTCCCTCCCAGTCAGTCCCAAGAGGCTGGTACAAACTCAGACTGAAGCACTTTTACTGCTTGCATTTAAAATAATACATTTAATCTGTAGTAATGAGTACAGAACTGCATTAATGTCTGCATTAACAAAGATACTATTTATTTGCATTGTTCTGTATTATGCTTTTTTCATTTGTTCATTTTCTTGTTGTCCTAGGTGTGAAAGTTGTGTCGAGTTACTTTTTGTTCGAGGGTCTGGTACTTGCCAGGAATGCAACACTCCCCTCCGGAAAAGTAACTTTAGAGTGCAGCTCTTTGAAGACCCCACAATTGATAAAGAAGTGGAGATCCGCAAAAAGATCATAAAAATGTGAGTTTATTTTTGCTTCTTACCTTTATAGACCAGGTAGAAATAATATATTTAGGATGTTGCTGTATCTAACATGATCCTTTTCTACACAGCAATAGTACATGCCTAGACACTTTGCTGTTGCTTGCTAAATATAGCCTTTCAGTCATTTACTATATTTAGGGTGGCACTAGTGGTGGACAGCAGATGGACTGTTCAGGGAGTTGCAGTTATACATGGAGATTTTTATTGCTGCACTAATGGAAAGTTGCCCAGCTACCATGTCTGTTTGTGTTCGGTTGTATTGTTTCTGCTGCCATTAGGCTGGTCCTTCTCTGCTCAGACTTTTCTGCTTTGGGCTCCAAATTTAAGTGGTTCTAAAGGTAAAACATTTTTTACCCCAATTCATTCATTAGCATTACAACATGCTATGCTCCCCCACCTCCCTAAATACTTACCTCAGTCCTCACTCAATCCAGCGCTGTACCCAGGTGCATCTCTTCTTTTCCCTCTCCCTCTACTCACAGAGACTGAGGCAGCAGCCATTGGCTCCTGCTGCTGCCAATCAAATGCTGTGAGGAGGGAGCAGGTTCAAGCTGCACTGTGAGTCTATAGATTCGGCCTTCACGTCTGCCTCCATAGCAAGCGGCTTGCTATAGTGGCAGACACAGAAGAGGAGGAGCCAACAGTGCTGGCGGGGGACCCCAGAAGAGGCGATCCGGGACCAGTTAAGTGTAATATGAAGGTGAAGAATAGCGGCACTCCAAAGTAGAAAAACAACTTCTTTATTGAGCAATGCCGTATTAAAAAGACAAAAAAAAAAATGTTCTCGGACAGCCAGCTTTCTTTTTCACACATTGCGGCTGCGGACTGGGCTGGCAACCAGATGGTTCCAGCAAATGTGGATCTTTATTTGGGTTGCTACGGACCAGTGTACCTTTTTTGTATACACTTTCCAGGTAAGTATAAAATGTTTATGATTTTAATTAAAAAAAACAAAACAAACAATGTTTCTATAATTTATAAATGCTTTAACTGTTGTCTATGATCCCAACGGGACATTTACTGTTCTCAAAAAGAGCACAAATTGATCCTCCGACTACTGTGTCCGGTAGTGATGTACACCTGATAACGGGAACTGCAAAACGGGCTTAGAAACTTCCAGAAGTATTGGATTCTAAAAACATTTCAGGAGGAAACCTTTGCCAACAAGGGTTCCTTTTTAAATTTCCTGACTCCTTCTTACCCACAATGTCTCCTTTTTTCTCTTAGTTTTCCATTAATGAGCAGTGAGTGGGAGCTATGAGTGCTGAAAATATTAATGTACCCAGTGGGTGAAAATATAAATGATACCTTTGTAGCGGACGGCAAATCAAACTTTTCTCTTTCGCCGAGATACAGCTGCCTCTGGTATGCTGTGTCCAGTAAGACACCTGGCATCCAAAACACTTGGAAGTGTTAGCATTCAGTGGTGGCGATATCTCTGCAAAAGAGTATCAATTGGAGCTTGTACCCGATAGGCAGGTATTATTCCCCTTGTACAGGCTGCCCAAAGTTCTTTTAACCTAGTGATAGTCTTTTTTTAGGGGAACCTTTCATTAACCTTGGCAATTTTAGGGGGGATTAGATAAAAAGATGCATAAGCAGAAATTACCTTTAGTGAAAACTACATGTCAGAACAGTTAGTAGATCAGTGAAGCTTTAAGCCGATCTTCAGGATAAACACGTTATTTTGTAATTGAATTATTTTATAAATGTTCAAGCGAATCGCCAAATGATTTTACAGATTACTTACATAATTGCCAAGAAAACTGATATTTAAAGCGGAGCTCCAGCCGCAATTTTTTTTTTTTTTAAGTCGGCAGCTACTAACAGTGTAGCTGCTGACTTTAAATAAGGACACTTACCTTGTCCTACTTGCCCGCGCTGATGGGCCCCCCGATGCCGGTCCCACGATCGCTCCGGGTCCCGCGCCGCCATTCACACTATGGGAAACAGGCAGTGAAGCCGTACGGCTTCACTGCCCATTTCCTACTGCGCCTGCGTGAGTCTCACGCTGGCTTGTGAATAGGCGCGCTGCTCTCTGAGAACACACACAGTTCCCAGAAAGCAGCGCGCCCCATTCACAAGGAGAAGGACAAGAAGAAAAGGCACCGCGGAGTGGAAGAGGCAGATTACGGACTTCCGCATAGCAACAGGTATTTCGGGTGAGTATTTTTTTTTTCAGGTTTTTTTTATTTAATTTTTTTAAACAACAT
Organism: Rana kukunoris; assembly: GCA_029574335.1. Taxonomy (NCBI): domain Eukaryota; kingdom Metazoa; phylum Chordata; class Amphibia; order Anura; family Ranidae; genus Rana; species Rana kukunoris. The sequence continues at coordinate 90,620,657 of CM056059.1, forward strand.
GGGAAAATGTTGTTTTCCTGGGTGGAGCTGCGCTTTAATCAGCTGTAACACCACCATTGTAGCATTCAAGCTGTGACGCCACCACCTAAATAAAGAGTGCAGGCTTACTGACTTCATAGGACCCTCTTATCAAAGAGAAGTCAGCTAAGCCTGTGGCCAAACAGCCTGGTCAAGGTATTTCTCAAAGATGTTCCTTCAAGGACAGAGGCTAAGGCTGTAATCTACGCATCATCTGTATGGAGTCATCACTGAAACTAAAGAGCTCCACATAGTTTAAAAATACTTTAGGAGACTTTATTAAATAAGAAAAGTTGCACATAAAAAATGGTTTAGCGTATTAAGAATTCCTCGCTGGCTTACAGCTAGATCAATTGGCACTAGCTTACAATCGCAAAGAGCAGCTACGGAAAAAGGGAGCGGCAGCTGTAATCTTTCTCTGATCTCCACACTTCCTGGTTGTCTGTTTCCTGATCACCACAGTACTGGGAGCTTTCTCTCTGTCGTCACTTATCAAGGAGGTGTGATTACTGTGTGTCTAAAACCCCTCAGCACCAATCCCTTTCGTTTTACAAACCATCACTGGCTCTGTATTGGCTCTGGGGCTCTGTACATCAGAGAACCAGAAAATAGCATGCAAAAATGAAACTAGAACTGCAGGTACATTATATGATTGATTTGTATCTATTTTTAATAATTTTTAAAAGGAATCGGTTAACTATTATGTCTCTATACCCTGTAAACAGTCATTTCAGCCAAAAAAATGTTTTCCTTTACAACTCCGTTAAGCAGGCAAAAGGTCTGGAGTTGATTCTAAGTGTGGTATTTGCATTTGGAATATATTACTGTGAACCTACATCATGCATTCAAAGTAACTGTCAATGCAAGTAAAACGGGCCATTGTAAAGGCTTAAAAAAGGAAACAAATCCATCGGAGAGATGGCAGCAACTTTAGGAGTGGCCAAATCAACAGCAGAACTCATTAGTAAGCTCAGCAACATAAAAAGGCCTGGTCATCTACGGAAGACAACAGTGGTGAATGATCGCAGGATCCTCTCTATGGTAAAAAAAAAACATTCACAACATCTAGACAAATGGAGGATTCTCTTCAGGAGGTGGGCGTATCATTGTCAAAGTATACGATCAAGAGAAGACTTCACAAGAGCAAATACAGAGGGTTCACCACAGGGTGCAAATCATTCATAAGCCCAAAGAATAGAAAAGCCAGATTAGTCTTTGCCGAAAAGCATCGAAAAAGCCAGACCAGTTCTGGAAAAGCATTGAAACGGATGAAACAAAGATTAATCTGTACCAGAATGACAGAAAGAAACAAACGTGGAGAGGGCTTGGAACAGCTCCTGATCCAAAGCACACAATGTCGTCTGTAAAACATGGTGGAGGCAGTGTGATGGCATGGGCACACATGGCTTCTCTGTACACAGAGAAGGCACAGTTTTCTGTTCCCCATGACAGCAAATGGGCAAGAAAAGCGCTCTAAATGAATACTTTTGCTTAATTTTGCAAAACGTCAAGGACACCAGCTAGAAAAGTAAAAAAAATGTTTTTTAAAAATCGTGCTTGGAGTAAGGCTTTACATTATTTTACGCATGCAACCTCCTCTAAGACTACTTTTAAGAGCCAGAAAACTCTTATTTACGCTGACCATAATCGAGGTTCAAAAAGCTGGTGCAGGGTGAACCTTTTTTATGGCTTAATCCTTGCCTTAAACAAAAACTACAACCCTTGCATTGGGGCCCCCTTCACTGCAAGGGTTAAATGATAATTTTATCTAGAGATAAAGGAATAGGCAGCTATGGTTACTTTATTTCCCGCTCCCCTGGCAGCCAACACTCTTCTCTGCTCTCTGGGATGTGGGCGGGTCCTTGCCCACATCACAGGACTGCTGGTCCTCCATTGTACCTGATGTTGGAATGCATGCAATCTGCGAAGGAAAACAACTTTAGGGGACCGATCATTCAACATGGAGGAATTTTTCGTCAGTGAGTAATGGGGTAAATGCAGCTGCTTATTCCCCTACCCCTAGATAAAAAAAATATGTACTTTTGCAGTGCAGAGGAGGCTGCACTACAAAGGTCGTGTTTGCTTTATAGCTGAACGAAAAAATAAAATAAAAATCTTGTTGCTTTACCTTGCCTGGACAAAGCACGAGTTTGCATTTACATCCAATCGGATGCTACCTTTCAGTTTTGTAGCAGCACTGGAAAGATGAAAGAGAGTATTGGATATCTCTGGGAGACTTCTGTCAGATACGTGTGTGATTGAGGACCAAGAGAATGTCTGTCTATAAAAGCTATCGAGTTTCAGGCCATGGAGGGGCCACATTGATCTCCAAGTTCAGTCACTTTCATGCAGTATTCTAAATTTACCTCTACGTGTATAAATCTGCCAGAGGGTGAAATGCACATAAATATGTGAAAGATTATCCAGGTTCATGTAACATACTAGACTGTAAATACTTGTATTATACCTGTGTGTGAAAACCCAGGTCCTCTCAGGATTTTCCGGTAATATAAGGTTGGAATGATCTAAGAAAAGAAGGGCTGTAATGCATCCTGTAGTGTTTTTCCTTTCATCTGACAAATAGCACTAGGTAGTAACACCTCATGTTGAGAAAATATAATAAAACAAATTTATATCGATCAGACGTCCATTAGCTAGCACGGATGTTGCTGAATTATTGAATTATGCTTAAATTTCTCTTTCTTGTTAGATTTAATAAGCGTGAAGAAGAATTTCCATCTCTGAGAGAATACAATGATTTTTTGGAAGAAATTGAAGAAATAGGTAGGTGTGGTGTTGTAGAATAAAAAATATATATATTTCTACTAGCTTTTACTAAATGTCACCTAAAACAGGCTTGTCCATTTTGGGTGAACAGAAAGAGGCTAAACCCTCTGTTGGGTTTGGACTGGTGACAACCGCACTGACGTAACTCATTTCTTTCTTGAGCTTTCCTTAGAAATATGTGGTGAATGGAGCTGGGTCAAGTCATAAAATGTAATGGTCCTCCAAAGCCATGCCATGAAATATCTAAATCTCACTGCTTACGGAGAGCTTGATATCTACATCCCTACCCCAGTTTTATAGGCCGATACTTTTGTATTACCATTAAAGCCAAAATGTTGACACATATGAAAAATAAATAAATATTGCAGTTATTCCTTAACCACGTCTGCCAACGTATGCTTATAAATGGGTAAGTAAAGTATGCCCGCGCTACCAAGGTGTGGGAAGGGGAATACGGCAGCAGCACTGCAAGTGTATCGGACCAGAATAGTAGTGGAAAAAAAGAATAGCACAGCACTTTTTTTCACGAATATGCTTATAAATGTCCTGATATTTGCATCTGCTGCAGCCCTGAGCTTAATATTATTTTTCAGCCAGTGATCACATGGCAGTAGAGAGAATGGTAGTGCTGCGCTGTAAATGGGAAATGGAGTATGCGTGTAGAGGAAGTGTAGCAAATACTTATATGTGGAAAAATACAGTCTGACTACTGATCATAATGACAATCCAGTGAAAAAACATATAACCTCAAAATGAACGTGCTACAGTACAGCTGTATATCTAGCTGACAGGGGTGTAACAATTCAAAATACCAGTACTGGTAAGTATATCCTCATTAAGTGTAGTACAATATTAAAATGGTGTACTATTACAAAATAAGGTGAACAACGTGCATAACACAACACACATAAGTGACTGAAATAGGCTAGGTTAAATATCCATGCAACAAAAGCCTATAAACATAGCAAAAAGGAGTCCAAAATAAAAGTGCTGGTGTAAATGCCAAAATACACAGTGAAGAAAAAATAGGTTTCCAGTGTTCTCTTCAGAGTAAGTGAGGATGTCCCCTTACCTTACTGCTATAAGGTAACAGCATATAAACCCAAGCACACTTTCTGATCATATCCGCATAAGATGTTATCCAGATGGACTGCAATTGAAGAGATGGATCCCTCTCGGTAGTCACGTCCGAGGAGTAACAGTGACTCACACCCAGGGAGATAAAGTGCCAATAGTGTAGTATTGTTTAAAAAATGTTTATTAGCAACTTAATACACTAGGGTACTCGCATAGCTGTGATAAAATCGGGCATGTAAATAAAAGTACGTTCGCCGACGTCGTCTCCGGTACCCCTTGGTGGACTCTTTATTACACTCGTACGCGTATTCGTCACTTCTCGTGACTTCTTCAGGAGTCTCAAAACTGACAGGCGGACCTGAACGGACTGAAGTGTGAATGAGCCTTACACCAGCACTTTTATTTTGGACTCCTTTTTTGCTATGTTTATAGGCTTTTGTTGCATGGATATTTAACCTAGCCTATTTCAGTCACTTATGTGTGTTGCTTTATGCACGTTGTTCACCTTATTTTGTAATAGTACACCATTTTATTATCGTGCTACACTTTATTATGAGGATATACTTACCAGTAGTGGTATTTTGAATTGTTACACCCCTGTCCGCTAGATATAGCTGCACTGTAGCACGTTCATTTTGATGTTGTATGTTTTTTCACTGGATTGTCATTATGATCAGTAGTCAGACTTTTTTTTTTCACATACAAGTATTTGCTACACTTCCTCTACACGTTTACTCCATTTCCCATTTACAGCGCAGCACTACCCTTCTCGCTATATCTTTTATGGTCTGATACACCTTTTTAGTGCCGCAGCCGTACCCCCTCCCTTTCCCCCTTCCCCCACTTCTTGGTAGTGTGGTAATACTCGCCCGCTTACTTTTAGCTCACATGGCAGTGGTTCCCAGGTTCTCCCAATTTTCTTGGGAACCCGGGACTGTGGTAAAATGCTACGAAAGAAGGGCAGGAGGAGCTTGGAGAAACATCTGTTCGGGTAGTGATGTGTATTATGTCACTTCTGGTTTCAGAGCTGTCATTTCCCAGCTACTGTAGCCAGGGAAGCTGCTGATCAAGCACACTATATGTTTGATTAGCTTCAAGGGAGACCCCTTATGTCTCCATAAAGATGACCTGTCACTAGTTAATGCTATAGCATGGAGGGCTTGTTAGCCCCCTTGTATGATCAATAAAGTTGAATGAAAACATATGAAAAAGAGTTAAAGTAAATAAAATATCATAAAAATAATTAGAAAATTGAAATCGGCCATATATACAATTGAATGAAACAACGCATTAAGGCGACACACGTATGTAAAAATGTAAATGCACTGCATGAGAAGTATGGCTGTGAGTGCCGGATTGAGAGCAATAATTCTTGAACCATAATTCATGGTTAACGCTCAACTGATAACCTATAAAAGCCTATGGTTAATTTTGGGTACAAATGTTTTTCACGCTTTCAAGGGCACAACATTTTAAGGCTTGATATGTTTGTTATCTAGTTTCTTGACGCAACCTCATCTTTTTTTCTACTATAAAATGTGTATTACGGTATACTGTATGTTCCTTCAAATAGGTATTTAACAAATAGTTGAGCCAATATTATGTGATATAGGAAAATTGCAAGTGCCAACATTTCATTCTACAGGGTCTCTGCTTTTAGAAAATATATAATTGTTTGTGAAGAAATTTCCAACAAAAAAAAAATGCAGATTTTATCATGTGTGAAAATTTTAAAAATTGACCCAGTAGAAAAATAAAGATGGCCCACATGATTCTTATTAAAGTGGAACTTCACTCAGTCAATCAGCAATGACCATTTTAATCCACATGCTGCTAGCATTAGTAAATGGATAGGAAAGTATATCATATATACTTGTGTTAAACTTTGTTTTTAATTTCTTCAATTACTTCCTGTTTTCCAGGCCTAGGCAAATGATGTCGTATATCCCCGGAGTCTTCAGGAGGGGAGGGGCTTTTTCAGTTAAAAACCACCCCCCCCCCGCCTGCATACCGTAGCTAAGGGCAGATGGATTGCAGGAATAATCTGTCCTTTATAAATGCTAAGTGGGGTTTCAAAGTGATTTCTCAGCAAAATAAAGCATGGAGACATAGATTGATGTGGAAGTTTGCTTTTGAGTAATAAAAATGAATTAAATATTGACAATGAATTAAATTGCATTTTTTGTTTGTGGTGCTCAGGTGGAGTTCCACGTTAATGTGTTCTGTTCTCCAGGGGACATATAGTGCTTTGTCCCATCTTCCTTGATGGTGTTTAGCTTTGAGGTGAAACCGGGTGCCCTCTCCCATCTGATCCTGCGTCCCTGAATTCCAAGAAAAGTTTTTTTTGGTGATACAAATAATTTTACGATTTGCCTGTCCTAATGCTCATGTCACCGATCTTTGTTCCCTTGAAGAGCTATAGTGGGTAAAAAATCTTCAGCGTCTAACTGTTTCTGGTGTGTTGGATGCCTTGACCTCAGCGTGATATGGTTTTACCCACCAGCCAATAGGCCACTACAGTGCAGAGGGGTACATCCTGGGCTTCTGACATACCTAGATGTGTCGCATGCTAAACATTTTTTGGCAGTGATTGGCAGTTTTTTTTTTTTTTTTTTTTTTAACTAACTATATGATCACTTAAATACCTAGTAATATGACTGCAGGAAATGTACTGTCACACCTGATATAGATATATATAATATTTAATTTTATTTTTTTTCCCTTTTGTCCCCTTGTTTTCCAGTGTTCAACTTGACCAACAATGTTGATCTTGACAACACCAAGAAAAAGATCGATATGTACCAAAAGTTGAACAAAGATACCATCGTAAGAAACAAAATGAAACTGGTTAGTATTGTATCATATATTAAGCTTTCACTGTTGTTTTGACTTTTATCTTTAGCTGTTACAAGCAATGAAACTAGGAACGGACTTAGCAAGGCTGAAATATTGAATTGCTAATGATAGCATAGCTGGGAATGGCAATGTTCTGATCCTGCAACTTTTCACGTAGGATCAAAGGATCAGCCAGCTGTGTTCCTTTCTCTTTTATTTTGTTCCATGGTTTTAAGTACTGTGCATGGCTTAAGTATTGTCTGATGATTCAAAATAGGGAATAATACCTACTTGTCTACATTAATTTTTTTCACTTTTTTTAAGTTTCGAACTTAGATTAGTCCATGCTCCTCATCACAAAGGTGTTTACCGGTATGTCTGAATGTTGTTTGTTATGTGCATTGTGTATAACTTAGGTCACTTTCAAGCTGACTTGTACAAGAATGAAAATACAATTTTTTTCTCTTTCGTTCATTGATGGACACAGCACATTAGTCTTGACCTTGGGTTTATATCGCCACCTTCAGGAGAGGACTAGGCAGAACATGTTAAAAACTGCAAACTTGCACAGTACCGCCCAGGGGTGGTCTTACTAGCTATAACCCCTCACACTGCATTCAGCAGCTCCGTTTTTTCTGCCTAATGTAGAAGGACCTGGCTCCCGGTGGGGACCATTGGTCCTGGAGATTTTTTTATTTTTCTACTTTTTGATTCCTGAAGATCTACTATCAACTGCCGGGCTGGGTGACAGGCTGGATAATATAGATCCTGGTAGTATCCCCATCCTGGCCATCGAGCGTGAGCAGACCATAGCTACGTGCTGGGTCGACCACGGCATGCCTAGTTTGCTCCAGGGGTGGTCGTGAGCTATATGCTCTGGGGGACACAGATGACTGAGCTACTGCTGTTTGAGTCAGTGTGCCGTGGCTCGCAGCCACCCCGTACCACTTGGGTGATGGGTCTGTCAGAGGAATGCGCCCAGCAAGCTCCACAGGACAGGTAAGTAGGGGTTCCAACTGTCCTGGCAGGATGGAACAGCTGGGCATTCTTTGCAAGGTCCACTAGGGGGGCTTCCCCGGGTCTGCGTGGAACTAGCAGACCAGCTGGTGCAGGGCCTTAAAGGGGTTGTTTTTTTTCATAATGAGCATCCTTTACCTGTAGACATTCCTCTTTTTTCACTTCCTCATTGTTAGTTTTTGCTCAGAAGTTGCTCTATTTCTTCTCTCATCTGTTCACTTCCTGCTTGTCTGATTGTTACTCACCACCGTGAAGGGAGGCTTTACTGCGGGTGGTCAGTGACATGCTCGCCCCCTCCTGGGAACTACATCTGTGCGGCAGGACACTCTCTACGTGTTAGGCCGCGTACACACGATCGAACATGTCCGCTGAAACTGGTCCGCCGACCAGTTTCAACGGACATATCCGATCGTGTGTACGACCTAGCGGACAGGTTTTTCCAGCAGACAAATTTCAAAGCATGCTTTGAAATTTGTCCGCTGGAAACATGTCTGTCGGACATGTCCGCTGGTTAGCACGCCTAACCAGCGGACATAAATCTCCCACATGCGTTGAATGGATTCCACACATGCGTGGAAGTATTTTACTTCCTGGATTGGTGACGTGGCGGCGTCAACGTCACCGCCAAGTCACCGCGTTATCCGTCCGAGGGGATTTTGGCTCGATGGTGTGTACACGCCATCAGACCAAATATCCGAGAAGACATGTCTGCTGGAAATGGTCCGTCAGACATGTTTCAGCGGACATGTCTCCTCATCTGTACGCGGCCTTAGAGACTTCAAGGAGGTGTGAATTACTGGGAAATGTAGTTCTTACATGAACGAGCACCGCAAACCAGGAAGTGAATGAGAGAACAGAAACTAGAACACCGGAGGTGATATAGATGAAGGAATTTAATAGGTATTTACTCGGTTTTTAACAGAATCTTTACACTATTCTGTCTGTCTACCTTGCAGACGTTAATTTTAGGCAAAAAAATGTTTTCCTTTACAACTCCTTTAAGTATGTCTGCGATGCAGCCCTCAGATACAGCTCCCTTGCTTTCTAGAACCTCAGTATCTGCTTTGGTGCTACGGCGCCTGATTTGGCTAAAGTGCTGAACCGCGGACCAGACATCTAAGAAGGCTCAGGCGGATTTGCCCTTCCAGGGAGAGAGGCTATTTGGAGCCTTGCTGAATGACATTATTAAGAATGTTACTGGGGGTAAGATCACGCTGCCCACAATCCAGAAAAGGTAAGGAGCCACACCGTAGGCCAGGGCCCTCCTTTTCCGCTCCAGAAGCGTTGTATTCGCCCGCCTGGTCCTGCAGGTAAGGGTTCCCAAGATGCCCACTGAGGGACAAAAGCGCCCCTGGTTTCGCAAGCCAAACAAGCCTGGGAACAAACCTAGGACAGCATGAAGGTTTGCCCCCACCCCACTCCCGGGTGGGGGGTCGTCTTTGAGAATTCGCAGCTCGGTGGACTGCCCTACTTTCCGACCAGTGTGTCTGCGAAGTGGTTTCATCAGGGTACAAGATAGTTTCTTTCTTGTCCACCAAACTGATTTTTTTTTTTTCCCCTCAAACCTTCCTCTTCTTCCGGCTGTTGGGGGCAGTGCAGGACCTGCTGATGCGCAGGGTAATAGTACCTGTACCTTCGCCAGAAACGTTTCAGGGTTTCTATTCCAATCTGTTTGTCGTCCCAAAGAAGGAAGGGGTCCGTCCAATCCTGGATCTCAAGGCCCTCAAAACCTTTGTAAAAGTACAAAGGTTCAGGATAGAATCGGATCACTCTGTGGTCGCTGCATTCCATCCAGGGGATTTTCTGCTGTCCTTGGACATCAAGGACGCATACTTGAGGTTGTTTCGGCTTTTCATCTAAATATTGTCCTTCCGTCCTTGGCCGTCGCATCCCAAAGAGGTTGCGTTGCATTCCTTGGGCGTGGTCCAGGCTCTACGGGTGTATCTGTCTGCTACGGTTCAGTTTCGCAGGTCACACTCGCTCTTTGTTTCGGTAACTAGTCCGAAGAAGGGCCTGGCGGTCTCATCAGCCACCATTTCTCTGTGAATCAGACAGATTGTGATTCAGGCTTACGCCCTAAAAGGGCGGGAATCTCCCTTTCCTGTCATGGCACATTCGACCAGGGCAATTGGTGACATCAATAACCCTAGGGTCAAGACTAATGTGCTGTTTCCATCACTGAACGTCAGAGAAGGATTTTACGGTGAGTACAAAAATCCTATTTATTGGTTGTTCTATGTTGCATGGTCATAAGATATTCTGACAAATTTTTGGGGAAGGGCTTACATGACGACAATTCAAGCATGTGTCATGTCATCCTTGTGTGCTGGATTATTTTATTTAAAGTAAATCTAAAATCAATTACTCAAATCTAATGTAGGCTATAAAATGTTAATGTAATTTTAAAGTGGATGTAAACCCACTCTCATCCTTTCTAAACTACTGCCATAGGTGTTATCTATAAGGATATACATGCCTCCTGCATGTATCCTTATCTGTCAAATGTCTCTCTTCTGTCTGTCATGAGACCTGAAAAACTGCAGATTCTGTGGGTGGGTCTGTTGTCTGGAGCTTGGTGGGTGGAGTCGTAATGTCAGTAGACTCCCCGCCCACCTCTACACGCCCCTTGTCAGCATGCATTTTCTCCTGTGTATTTCTTACACTGAACTTCTGCATTGATCACCAACATCCAGTCAAAACCCAGAAAAGTTACCACATGACTCCATTCTGCCCAATCATGCTGAGGTGTGGAGCAGACAATCCTGGGGGAGCTGGAGAAGAAAGTAGTAGAGCATCTAAAGTACACAGAATGCCTGTCTCAGGCTCCTGCATGAGATGTGCAAGTCACCTGTCACTCACAGCAAGGGGAAAAAACAAACATCTATTTCTCTGACTATTTTTAGCTCACTTAAAAAAGATAAGAGGACTGGTCAGAGCCGGATTAACACTTTTTGTCAAGACTGGGCACAGATGACATGAAATCTTATACTGTACAAGGTGCAAGCCTTAATGATTTTTTATTTTTTTCAGTTTACATCCACTTTAGTTGTTTTCAGTATTGTTATGCGACTTTTAGTAAAATACCAGGTGGTAATGCTATGAAGGTCGTTGTTCAGACACTATTTTGGTATGGCAACTGTCTTACAGTTGTGCTCCTGCATTGTCACTCTGTCACATGTGTCCCTAATGAAGAATGTAAGCGGTTGTGCTGACAAAACATCGTGCAAGCATCGGTGTCAGTCTCGGGAAGATGACACCGAGCAATGTAGCAGATATTGGGGTGGGTGCATGTAGACAGGAACTGATTGAAAGACTTCTGCAACACTGAGTGCAACAGAGGATGAAACAAAAAACTTAAATGAGTGTTTGTTTTTTAAATGGCTATTATTTATGATGTGCAATACCAAATGAATTGTCAGTCAGTTAGGTTATCTACATTACATTAACCATCTTCCTCCCTTTTTATATGGTTTTGTCAATCAGGTAGTTCCATGCTTTAGCTAGTGCAGACCTCTGTTATGAGACTACTGGGCTTGATGTATGAGATAATCATCAGTGAAATCTGGCACATAACTATATGATCAAGGATGATCTAGTGCAGTGATGGCGAACCTTGGCACCCCAGATGTTTTGGAACTACATTTCCCAAGATGCTCATGCACTATGCAGTGTAGTGGAGCATCATGGGAAATGTAGTTCCAAAACATCTGGGGTGCCAAGGTTCGCCATCACTGATCTAGTGCATTGATTTCTCAAGCTATGTTTATTTGTTTTTCCTGTTGATATAGAGCTGCTAGTCAAACTGTGTTACTGTAACGAATATTTATAGTTTCTGTAATGAATTTTGCATCTAAATAATGACCTATGATGCATCTCTTGTGTAATCCAAAGCATCATTCAGAAACTATAGATATATATGTACGTGTGTGTATATGTATATATTTTTATATATACAGTGGTACCTTGGATTACGCGCTTAATTTGTTCCAGAAGAATAATTGTAACCCAATGCAATTGTATATCAAAGAGCGTTTCCTTATAGAAGTCATTGGAAACTCAGGTAATTTGTTCCACAGTGACTTCTATTGTATGCAGTACCGCATGTGGCCAGAGGAGAGGGGGGGCATCGGGAACCACTCGGAAACCACTCAGAGCCACTCAGAGCCACTCGTAAACTTTCAGAGTGGCTCCAAGTGCATCTGAGCGGCTCAGTGTTACCGGCGCCCCCACACCTCTGGCCAAGTGCGGTACTGCACACCGCAGAGGCTATACAAATAGCTTGTATTAAACGCTTGTTAACCGCGATATATATATATATATATATATATATATATATATATATATACACATATATACACACATATATATATATATACATATATACATACATACATACACTTTTTTTTTTTTTTGTAGTAATATATGGTAAATTTATTGTTAAACCTGTCTTTATACCTTGACATAGACTAGGGAGCAGGAAGAGCTAGAAGAGGCCCTGGACGCTGAGAAGCAAGACAATGAGCAGAGAAGGCTTCTTATACAAAAGGAAGAACTATTTCAGCAAAAGATGAAAAGGAAGAATAAGCAGGATTTGTTGGATCAGCTGGTAAATATATCTGTTTTTATTGTCATGAACATCGTCTTTAAATTTGAGGCTGGGTTCACACTATAGCTGTGTCGGTCATCGCATGTGATTTGCACCGATTTGCTGTGCAGATCACATGTAACGTGTGTGAGATGTAAATTGAGCGATACAGACTGTATGGCTGAATTCACATCACATTTGGACCAAAATGGTGCAGGACCCTTTTTTTGATCCACATTGGAATCGGATCACATGGGCGTGCGATCAGATTTCTGCACCATTTGACAGTTTGCACTGCGATCTGTGAATCAATCTGAGGGTGTTATTAACCACTTCAGCCCCGGAAAGGATTTACCCTCTTAATAACAGAGCACTTTTTACAAACTATATAGATTTTTAAAAGCCTTTACAGGTTACCACTTTTTAAATGTACAGAGGAGGCCTACTGCTAGAATTGCTGCCCTCGATATGACGTTTACGCAGTGGTCGTTGGCAGTAAAGCATCTCTAGTTTTAGCTGCGATTTGCTGTCGTTTTTGCTGTGCTTTTCGGGTGCTTTTAACCCCCGAAATAAAGAGTTAAAAGCACCTGCAAAGCGCAGCTACCAACGTTTATACACCGATTCCTAATGCGCTTCAAAGAAGCTGCTTGCAGGCCTTTTCTCTGGATGTCCTGCAAGCGCAGTGCCCCCAGTGTGAAAGCACTCGGTCTTTCACACTGGGATTGCAATTGAGACTTTTTACAGGTGCTATTTTTAGCGCGAAAGCACCTGAAAAATGCCTCCAGTGTGAAAGGAGTCACTAATTGCCCTAACTCTGTTTAGTATCACAAGTGACACCAATACAGTGATCAGTGAAAAATCTGAGAAAAGCACTGTGACAGAAAGTGAAAGACTTAACTGGGGGGGGGGGGGCGGGTTTACGATCGGTGGGTGATCAGTAGGTGAAAAGTGTGCCTATGTGTCCTGTATCAGTAGTGCTTGGTGTAGTGTAGTAGTAGTGCTTGGTGTACTCGCTATGGATGTTATTTCCTCTCGCGCTGGAACAGAAAAGGGCTCCATGAAGGGGAGATGACAACATTTCCTCTACCTGTGTTTACATAAGCAGAGGAGGCATTTCATTTGCCAGAACCGATCAGCAGGTCCAGGCCAGAAATCATTGGCCTATAGATCAATCGGTTCTTTAACCAATCCGATCGCCGCTGGGACATGCAAGAAAAACTTAACACTGCACATCACCCTGAGCTCACCATCCCCACCGTGAAACATGGTGGTGGCAGCATCATGTTGTGGGAATGCTTTTCTTCAGCAGAGACAGGAACGCTGATCAGAGTTGATGGGAAGATGGATGGAACCAAATACATGGCAATCTTTAACGAAATCCTGTTAGATTCTGCAATAGACATGAGACTGGGGCAGAGGTTTACCCTCCAGCAGGACAACAACCCTAAACATACAGCACAGCCAGAGCTACAATGGAATGGTTTAGATCAAAGCATATGTTAGAATGGCCCAGTCAAAGTCCAGACCTAAATCCAATTGAGAATCTGTGGCAAGAGTTAACCACTTGCTTCCTGGGCACGTAAACCCCCTTCGTGCCCAGGCGAAATTTCAGCTTCCGGCACTGCTTTGCTTTAACTGACATTTGCGCGGTCGTGCAACGTGGCTCCCAAACAAAATTGACATCCTTTTTTCCCCACAAATAGAGCTTTCTTTTGGTGGTATTTGATCACCTCTGTGGTTTTTATTTTTTGCGCTATAAACAAAAAAAGCGACAATTTAAAAATAAATATACATATTTTTTACTTGTTGCTATAATAAATATCCCAATTTTTTTTTTTTTCTCAGTTAAGGCCGATACATATTCTTCTATGTATTTTTGTAAAAATAAAAAAAATAAAAATCGCAATAAGCGACTGGCTTGCGCAAAAGTTACAAAATTATGTTTTTTTTTTTATATTTTTTTTTTACTAATAATAGCGGCAATCTGCGATTTTTATTGGGACTGCGACATTATGGTGGACACATCGGACACTTTTGACAAATTTTGGGACCATTCACATTTATACAGCGACCAGTGCTATAAATATGCACTAATCACTATATAAATGTGACTGGCATTGAAAGGGGTTAACACTAGGGGGTGAGGAAGGGGTTAAATGTATTCCCTGGATGTGTTCTAACTGTGTGGGGGGAGGGGACTGACTGGGGGAGGTGACCGATGCTGTGTCCCTATGTACAAGGGACAAAGATCAGTCTCCTCTCTCCCTGACAGGACGTGGAGCTCTGTGTTTACACACAGAGCTCCGCGTTTCTGCTGTCACCGCCGATCGCGGGTACCTAGCGGACATCATGGCCGCCAGCCACGCGCATCGGCATCACGGTGATGCGCCGCGCACTGTTTCTCCCCGCTGCGCACCACCCAGTGGCGCGCGCAGGGAATTACAATGACAGGACATCCAAAGACGTCTACCCGGCACTTGAAAGCCGCGCTGTGGACGTCTTTTGTATATAACGCGGATCTCAAGTGGTTAAATTGCTGTTCACAGACGCTCTCCATCCAATCTGACAAAGAAGAATGGGCAAAAATTTCACTCTAGATGTGCAAAGCTGGTAGAGACATCCCCCAAAAAGACTTGTAGCTGTTATTGCAGTGAAAGGTGGTTCTATAAAGTATGCCACACTTTTCACATATTTATTTGTAAAAAAAAATAAACCCATTTATCTTTTTCCTTCCATTTCACAACTATGTGGCACTTTGTGTTGGTCTATCACAGGGGTCCTCAAACTTTTTAAACAGGGGACCAGTTCACGATCCCTCAGACTGTTGGGGGGCCTATGCACTCCCCATTACAGACTCATCTCATTACAGATCCCCCCCAATCATGCATGCAATGCCAAGCTGCTGCCAACAAAGCAAACAGAATATTGGCATGCATTAAAAAGGGGATTAACTACAGAGATAAAACAATAATCCTTCTGCTCTACAAGACATCCAGCACAGATCTCTCTCTCCCCCCCCATCCAGAACAGATCTCTCCCCCTCCCCCATCCAGCACAGATCTCTCCACCCCAAACCAGCACAGACCCCCCCCCCCCCAGTGCTGTATCGCAAAAAAATGGCCTGGCCAGGAAGGGGGTAAATCCTTCTGTGACTAAAGTGGTTAAACTGACCTCATTTACAGACCTGAAATGCATCCATTTTTATCTCTAAAAAACAGATACTATGTTTCTTTTTCTCATTCAGCACATGCTGAATGAACATTGCTGGCTGCTTTTTTTTTTTTTTTGACCGCTTTGAGCAGGCAACGGCTCTGCACTTGTTACTCTAATCCTGGAAATGCTGGATTAAGATCGTGAGAGGGGTTGATCGTGTTTTTTTTTTAAAGATTATTCTACCTGTAGGTAAAATAAATATCTCCTAAACTGTTTAGGAGGCATGCCACAGAGCGCTCTGAAGGAACGGCATGGCGCGCTGTTCTTCATAGGTCTGTGCCATAAAAGATGACTCCCATGCGCAGGAGTGACATCACTGCTTGGCAAATCAGACAGCCGGAGCACGCGAACCTGGAAGGAAGACCGGGTGAAGATGAAAGCCCTGTCAGCAGTGACGGCATGCCCTGGGGGGCTTAATTTTAAAGTGGATGTAAACCCACTCTTATCTTTTCTAAATTACTTCCATAGTGCTTATCTATAAGGATATACATGCATCCTGCATGTATCCTTACCTATTAAATATCTCCCTTTTAGCTGTTTGGAGCCCTGCAATACTCTGGATTCTGTGGGCGGGTCTGTTGTCCAGGGCTCGGTGGGCAGAGTCGTGATGTCAGTGGACTCCCCGCCCATCTCTACACTCCCCTTGGCCAGGCATCAATATTTCTTACACTGAACTTCTGCTGATCTTGTGGAATATGCCTCATGATCACTAACATCAGCCTTGTACGACTGGTTTTCCTGGCAGGAAAATTGCCAGGAAAGGACTTGGCCAGGAATCCTGGCCGTGTGTATGCTCCCTAGCAGTTTTCCCGACAGGAAAACTGCCTGGGAAAAATAGAGAACCTGCTTTTTTCCCGTTTGGGATTCCCGGCAGAGTGTTTCCTGCTGAGAAAACTTGTCGTCTGTATGCTTACCTGTCCAAGGGTAAACCGGCGCATGCTTGATAAGACTTTGACGCACGCGCGGTAGCATACACCTTTAGTGTGGGGTGTAGCAAGATATCGGCGACAACATAGAATATGATGAGCGCCGTCGATGACATCGCCGCGTTCTTGCCATTCAAAAGAACGGCGGTTCTTTTGAGTGGCCGTCTGTATGTACGGCTTTGCAAGGCAAGCTTTTCAGGAATCCCATCAGGAAAATCAAAGTTTTTTCCCTGACGGAATTTCCGGCAGTGTGTACAGGGCTATCCAGTCAAAACCCATGACTTCAGCATGCCCAATCATGCTATGGTGTGGAGCAGCCAATCCTGGGAGAGCTGGAGAAGAAAGAAGGAATTTGTGAAGTACACAGAATGCCTCTCTATGAGATAAGTAAATTGCCTGTCACTCACAGCAAGGGGGAAGAAACAGACACCTATTTCTCTGTGTGTCCATTTTTATCTTACTGAAAAAAGATTAGAGGATTGCTCAGAGCTGGATTAACTCTTCGGGGCAAGACACAGATTAATTGACATCCTCTGCTGTAACAGATATGAGTCTTAATTTATAAACTTTTTTGAAGTTTACATTTAAGGTAATTCTTTTATAATGTGCTAGTATGCCTTGCAGGGTGAATTTTTTTTATTTTTGCAAACTTTACTACTGCTTTAATATTTACAACAGATGTGTGTGTGTGTATGTGAACATAAATAGTGTTGGGTGACTGGTAATGCGGTGTTCACGAAAGCCTTGCCTCAAACCGATCATCAGTGAATTTTAGGCGGATTTGCAATACTAATACTGTCTGTCCCCTCTCCAGTATATTACTGCAGCAGATGAACATTGACATTTCATTTGGTGCTGCAGCTCCAACACTCATTTCTAGTGGGACCTATATTTAGAAGAGTAAATGAATGGAAATAGGGGAATGCACTGCCTAGGCTGCACTGTTCAATCAAGGCATTCTTTATGCTTTTAATTGATTTAAGGTGCATTAGCTGCTGAGAAGCCAAGTCATTTATTTACACAATTAAAAATAGTTCTTGGATGGTTACGCCTCCTTGCGGTTCTCTCCATTTCACAATTACCCGTTCCACTGGGCTCCACTGTAGCAGATAAAAAGCTTTAGTGAGTTATTGAGTTTAGACAATGAGGATTTTGTGACATTATCTCTCTCCTGGCCTCCATACTTCGGTGGTCCTGAAACCGACACCAACACTGCCAATAAAAAGTGATTCTCTTGACTGTGTTTTTTTTTTTTTTCTTTGACTTCCAGACTGTTAACAGAATACTTTCTGTATTCTTGTATTTAATGAATAAAGTGCATTGAAAGCTAGAAGTTTAAAGAAAATAGACTCCCTCAGCGTGCCTTTTTTTGGCTTTCAGTGGTTGCAAATCCCTACATATACCCAGTGAAGTGACTGGTCTCAGGTGATAAACAAAGATAAAACCAGTTCGTCTGCAGTCTTCTCTACATTTAATTAAAGTCCAGAATTTGTAAAGCTCGTCTGAGCTGTCAAAATAAAAGGGGGCGGAGAGCTGAAATTACAGTAAGGAGAGTTGAGAGCTCATAGGAAGTATACACGCCCTTCACACAACACACAGAATTAGAGCAGAGGCTTTCAGTCACAGGCTGTGTGCTGGAGCTTCCTCTTCTGACACCTTTTTACCTCTAGGTCTCGGTAAAACCTGTCAAAAGTGACAAAAGAGGAATGAGGCAGCAAAGAGAAATGGCACTTCATGTTTTGGATAGAGACAAGGATACACTATAGAGGGATATGCTTTGTTCATATTTCATATTTTTTGTCTGAGGTTTACAACTACTTTGCCACTAAACTCTGGGCAAACAAGAAAAAAAATACCTGCTGTGGGTTGTGGGCAGGTCTTCAGCATCCTCACTTACAATGCAGCACTGCTGGTCCCACATTGCTCCTAATCACATTTCGGGTGGGACTGCTGGGCAGAGTGCAGAAAAGGAAAAGAACAGGGATGTTCAAGTCCTTTTACCCGACACCCGGGGCAAGAAGTGTTTTTTATTTTATTTTTGATTACATTTAACCCTGCTGTGGGCAAGCAGCAGGGTTTAGAGTTGACAGTCTGCTCTCTTGTAAAAGCAATTTGAGCAGCTAACTAGCTGCTGGATAATTTTTACAAACAGCGGGAGGGCCGCCGGCTGATCATAGAGATGGAGAAAGACTGGAGCCTCTCTGTCCACTTCTAGTATATAGTAAATGAGAAGCAATGAGCATGCATCACTTCCAGTTTCCCCAGTGCCATTTTAAAAATGGAAAGCATTTGATTACACTGATCTTGGTGTGATCAAATGCTTTCAAGGGCAGAAGAGGGATCTGAGGTCTTGTAGACCCCAGATCTCTCCATAAACAGTACCTATCACTGCCCATTGCTGTTACAAGAGATGTTTACATTCCTTATGACAGCAATAAAAGTGATACATTTTTATTTTTTAAAGCAACCGTATGAAAATAAAAATGATTTAAATACAATTTTTTTTTTAAAAGAACCTCTGCCCCCCCCCCCCCCCCCATGCACAAACATCGATCATCCCACACATGTGAAGTATCACCATGAACGTCAGATCATGGGTAGTAATTCTAACACCAGTTTTCCTGTGTAAATCTAATTCGGTAACCTGTAAAGGCTTTTAAAGCTTCGCCTATGGATAGTAAAATTTACATTGTTGCTGTTGCACGCGCGTGCACAGTTTTAAAGCGTGACATGTTTGGTATGTATTTACTCGGTGTAATATCATTTTATTGTATTTTACAAAACAATTGGGTTATGTATTGTGCATTAAAATTGAATTTTCTTTTTTATGTGACATTAAAAATTGCAACACCCGCCAATGTATTCTCTAGGGCCTCTGCTTTAAAAAAAAAAAAATGTATAACAGTTGGGGGTTCTAAGACATTTTCTAGCAACAAAATGAAACAAAACATTAAACTTTTAAGTCACCGTAAAGCCCCTTTTGTTTTTAAAGGTCCAAGACATTCCTAAACACAGCTCTGCCTAATAGAAAAAAAGTCAACCTTTTTATATTTTTTATCCTAGGAAAACTTTTTTTATTTTATTTTTTTAATGAGCACAGGTAGATTGTCATGATGGACAAGTGAACTGGGACACGATTTAGTCCCCTGGACAAGTAGTGTTTTTTTTTTTTTTTTTTAATTCCTGAAGTAACTTTGGGGGACTAGTCAAATGGGGAGCAAGAGCCTGTAGCGGAGAGCGAATAAGGTAAGTAGATGTGCTTTTTTTTTATGGACCCCCTGGCAAAAATGGTAATTTAATCCTGTAGAGTGGAGGAGCCGCATTTCAAGGGTACATTTATTTTATACATTTTTTTAAATTTTTCTTTAGTTCAGTTTTTAAGGTTCTGTACAGTGGAAACCATGCATTCTTCAGAGAAAACTGATTTTCTCTAGTCGTCTTCCAGAACAGCCTCTGAGACCTTGGGCTCCTCCCTCCGGGACAGGAAACACACACCCCCATCACTTTAAAAGTACGCCTCCAGTGTTCCCTCTTCAGTTACTTGTGTTTCCTGCCGGAAGGGAAGGAGCACGCACCAGGAACTAGGCTCAGGGCCGTACCTAAGGACTTTTGGTCTGGGCAACCCCCTGTCCTGAGTGGGAAGGGAGGACAGCCATACCTGACGCTGCTGGACGCTCATAGGAGCTGGACCTCTGGAGATAGGCAGACACCCCCCGCATCGGTACCTGAGGAGCGGTGGCTCTGGCCAAGGGGAGCTTCCAAGGCGAGAGACGCTGGCGGAACCCCCACGGCGGCGAAAAGGGGCCGAGTGCATCAGCGGTGGTCGGCAGGCGGGAGACGCAGGCTTGGCCACGAAGCGTGCGCTTCCGCGTACAGGCTGAGGGGCGGTCTGCGTTCCAGGGGCCGGAAGTGAGGACGAGACTTCCGGCGGAACAGCGTCATCAGAGGGCGCCGAGGAGATTCAGTTCCGGTCTCCTGTAAACGGCCCGGCGCAGGGAACAGACACCGGAGCGGGAAGTTCAAAGCGCTCGGCGAGGCCGCAGCTGAACTGCAGTATGGAGGAAGCACAGGCTACAGACTCCAGCGCAACGGGCTCCGGCGCCTCCCAGGTAAGAGGGTGTGAGTAGGCCTCTTCTTACTCTGGGGGGTCAGGTACCATAGGGTATCCTTGTTTACTTTCCCTTCCGGGGTGGGGAACCTTGGTGGAGGGCAGGGCACTTCCCTATGGGTCCTTCACAGTGGTGATATGGATCTGGGTGGTAGATTAATGACCTACCTGGTCTTCTCTCTTGTCAGGTCAAATCCCAGGACAGACCTCCTGCACAGACGCCCAAAAGGAAGTGTGCCGTATGCGGGGCAAAATTGGTTCCTAGCTGGAAGAAACCTGTATGCTCCGAGTGTGTCAGCAGCCTAACTAAAGATACCCAGATACCCAGTGATCCCATGGCAGAATGTCAGAAGCTGTTTTCCACAGTTAAAAGCGAACTGTCATCCACCTTCCAATCCTTTAGAGGGATGATGGACAGGTTGCAGGGGCCTCCCTCTCTCCCCAGGGCAAGTAGTGCACCGTCGCTGTCCGAAACGGAGGCAGTACGGGAAGGGGAAGATAGGGGAAGTTTTCCCGGATCTGGGTCCCCCTCTCAGGCAGGCTCAGAGTCAGGGTCTGAGATGGAAGATTCCTCCAGGGGGGCTAATTATAGACTGTCCTTGGAGGACGTGGGGGATTTGCTTAAGGCAATCTATGACACTTTGGAGATACGAGAGGAAACAGTCCTACTCTCAAAGCACGACCAAATGTATCAGGGTAGTGCTCAGAAGTCCCAGGTATTCCCTGTACATAAGTCCCTGATCGACACGATCTTGCTGGAATGGGAGCAGCCGGAGAGGCGTCCTTTTTTTCCAGGTAGTCTCAAACGGAGATTTCCGTTTGAGACTGACGCGGAGTACCCATGGAATAAGGCTCCAAAGTTGGACGCGCCCTTGGCCAGGTTGTCCAAAAAGACAGATTTGGCATTTGACGACATGGGGTGATTGAAACACCCCATGGATAAAAGAAGTGAGGTGCTGCTAAAAAGAGCGTGGGACACGTCCGCGATAGGACTTAAGCCAGCTCTTGCAGCCACGTGTGTGGCTAGAAACCTGGAATGTTGGCTTTCGCAGCTGCAGTCGCATATCTCAGCAGGAACAACTAGGCAACAAATCCTTAAATCTTTTCCCCTGCTTTTTAAAGCAGTGGGTTTCCTAGCAGATGCCTCAGCGGAGTCGGTGAGACTAGCGGCTAGATCTGCAGCACTGGTCAACGCAGCCAGTCGAGCTGTATGGCTCAAGACATGGACTGGGGACTCAGCCTCATAACTCAAGTTATGTGGGCTCCCCTTTTCGGGTGATCACCTATTTGGGCCTGGCCTCCAGGAGGCGCTGGAAAGGTCCCAGGATAAAAAGAAATCCTTTCCTGAAAAAAGGAAGAAAACAGGAACTAGGCGGTTTTTTCGGGGTTTCAGGCAGCAAAACGAGAAGGAAACCCTCCCCAAGAAACACTGGTCGGGCCATAAAGGGCGCGGGAGAGGAGGTATTTTATTCAATCCTCCTCAACCCCCCCCCCCCCCCCCCCCCAAGTCCCAGTGACGCCTGGGTCCCAGTGGGAGGAAGGTTAGGGGAGTTCCTTCCACAGTGGGAAAGATCCACTCCAAGCCTGTTTGTACTGGACATAATAAAGAGCGGGTACAGGCTGGAGTTCAACACCCCCCCTCCCCCTATCTTTTTGGTTACCCAACTGCCCAGAGACCGGGAAAAGGCGGAGGCTCTAGGAGTATTGTTAGGGGACCTGCTGGACCAGATGGTCCTGGTACAGGTACCCAGGGAGGAAGAAGGCCGAGGGGTATACTCACACGTGTTCGTTGTAAAGAAGCCCTCGGGAAAATTCCGACTTATTCTGAATCTCCGGCCACTGAACAGGTACATAAAGTACAAACGCTTCAGGAGGGAATCTATTTTTTCGATAACCAACTTCCTGTTCCCGGGCTGCTTTATGGCAACCATGGACCTCAGGGATGCTTATTTGCACATCCCGATACATCAGGAGTTCCAGAAATTCCTAAGGCTAGCAGTGAAGAGGGGCTCACAGACGATTCACTACCAGTTCAAGGCTCTTCCATTCGGCCTGTCATCCTCCCCCAGAGTATTTACCAAAGTACTGGCGGAAGCACTAGCCCCACTAAGGGTCAAAGGGATACTTGTTATACCTTATTTGGACGACCTCCTGTTCATTGCCTCCTCCAAACATCTGTTGGAGAGGGACCTTCAGGAGGCCCGGAGTTTCCTGCAGTCCCTGGGGTGGCTAGTGAATCTAGAAAAATCCCAGTTATCCCCCTCGCAGGAGGTATCGTACCTGGGATACAGGATTTCTTCGGAAGAAAAGAAGATTCTTCTTCCTGAAGAAAAAATCCAAAAAGTGCAACTAGCAGTAGCTCTGCTCCAGACCAACTTGTTGGTTCGGGTCAGAAATGTCATGAGGGTACTGGGGCTAATGTCGGCCTGTTTCCCTGCAGTTCCTTGGGCAAGGCACCACCAGCGCCAACTACAAAACCTCATGCTGAAACACTGGGACGGCACGAGGGAGAGCTTGGATCTCCCCATGCCCATACCTACCAGGGTCAAAAGGACGCTTTGGTGGTGGCGTTCTCATCCCAACTTAGTGAAGGGTCTGCCTTGGAGTACGTCGGCACCCCTGGTGGTGACAACAGATGCCAGTGCGTCAGGTTAGGGAGCCCACTTGGAGGGGAACTTGGCCCAGGGGTCTTGGTCCCAGACAGAAGCCCGCCGATCCTCCAACCCGAGGGAGCTCCTGGCAGTGCTAAAAGCCCTAGAAGCTTTTCAGTCTCGGGTGGTAGGGCTCCACCTCCAAGTAAGGTCGGACAATGCGACAACAATCGCATATATAAACAAGCAGGGGGGCACAAGGAGCCCCGCTCTTCAGGCCATATCAGACAGTCTGTTCGGTTGGGCCGAAAGAAACCTGGCCTCATTGTCCGCGGTCCACCTGAAGGGGGTCCAGAATACTCTAGCCGATTTCCTCAGCCGGCAAACGGTAAACCAGGACGAGTGGTCCCTCAACGGGGAAGTGTTCAGGGAGGGGATAGATGCCCTGGCCAATCCCTGGCACTTCACTCTGGCATATGCCTTCCCTCCGATCAGGCTGATACCCAAGGTTCTCCAGAAGTTCCTTTCGGAACCCACGGACCTCATTATAATCACGCCATTTTGGCCCAAGAGGCCGTGGTTTACCAGCCTGAGAAATCTGGCCCTTTACCCGCCTTGGTTTCTTCCGAACAGAGAGGCCCTGATCTTCTTGGGTCCGGTCCTCCATCCACAAGTAGAAAGCTTGAAGCTTACAGCTTTGTATCTGAGGAACAAATGCTAAAAAAGCACGGATTCTCGGACAAGGTGATCAAAACGTTAGTAGAATGTCGCAAGCCGGTAACTCGGGCGATTTACGCCAAGGTCTGGAAAAGATTCAGATCTTGGCTGGCCGAGCAAGATCAGGATCAGGCCGACATACCAACAGTGCTGGAATTTTTGCAAGCTGGGGTGGACCTGGGGTTATCCGTCAGCACCCTTAAGGTGCAAACGTCGGCTTTAACCTTATTTCTGGAGACTCCGCTTCAGCAAAATCGGTTTGTCAGGAATTTTTTCAGGGCCCTTACTAGGTCAAAACCAGTCAAGGAAAAATCTTGTCCCCCCTGGGACTTGTCTCTAGTCCTTGGAGCTCTTGGCAAACTGCCATTCGAACCCCTGGAGAAATCTTCTCTAAAAAATATTGTTTTAAAGACGGTTTTGTTAATAGCGATCACTTCGGCCAGGAGGGTCAGTGATCTTCAGGCACTATCCATTCGGGAACCCTTTTTGTTTATTTTAGAGGATAAGGTCATCCTCAAAACGGATCCTAGTTTTCTTCCTAAAGTGCCTTCCTTATTTCATAGGACTCGGGACATTGTCCTGCCGACCTTCCAGTCCCCTGCAGAAGGGGAATCTTTGAGTTCATTAGAGGTTAAAGCGGAGGTTCACCCTAAATATAATATCTCCCATGCGATCCAGCATACTGGCGTCAGCGCCAGTATGCTGTTTTTTTTTTTTTTTAATAGCACACTTACTGTATTATTGTAGAATTCCTTTTCTGTCCCCCGCGGTGGACGGCTGTAGTATAGCGCGTCACATCTTCCTAAAATACCCGATATGGACTCGGGTAATCTCGGCGAAAATGCGGCGCCTGCGCACAGACCTAGGAGCTGACTGCGCAGGCGCCGTATTTCTCCGAGTCCTATTTCGGAGGGCGTGACGCGCCATAGCCGTAGGACTCGGAGAAATACGGCGCCTGCGCAGTCAGCTCCTAGGTCTGTGCGCAGGCGCCGCATTTTCGCCGAGATTACCCGAGTGCATATCGGGTATTTTAGGAAGATGTGACGCGCTATACTGGCGCCGTCCACCACGGGGGACAGAAAAGGAATTCTACAATAATACAGTAAGTGTGCTATTAAAAAAAAAAAAAACCAGCATACTGGCGCTGACGCCAGTATGCTGGATCGCATGGGAGATATTATGTTTAGGGTGAAATACCGCTTTAAGAGGTCCCTTTTGATTTACTTAGAAGCCACCAAAGAGTTCAGGTGTTCAGATTCTCTGTTTGTGAATTTTCCGGGTGCCCGCAAGGGCTGTAGGGCATTCAAATCATCTATTGCAAGATGGCTAAGAATGGCTATTAGCGAAGCTTATCATTCAGAGGGAAAACAGCCTCCCCTGGTTAAGGCGCACTCAACCCGTGCAGTGGCAACATCTTGGGCAGAAAGGACCAGAGCCCCCCCGGGGGACATATGTAAAGCGGCAACTTGGTCTTCTTTCTCTACATTTGCAAGGCACTATCGCTTGGATCTGCTCTCTCAAAAAGAACAAACCTTCGGAAGGAAAGTTCTCCAAGCGGTAACCCCACCTTAAAAAAAAAAAAAAAAAGGGGTAAGTTTCTTGCTTATCATCTCAGAGGCTGTCCTGGAAGACGACTAGAGAAAACCGGAGTTAGGCTTACCGGTAACTCTGTTTCTAGGAGTCTTCCAGGACAGCCGGAATTTTTTTTGTTTTTTCCCACCCGGTATTGATATGGTTACGGGCATTGTGGAACTAACATTGTGATAGTATATTATGTCTTTCAGAGTCTTCCGGCATTTCTTGGATAACTGAAGAGCGAACTCTGGAGGCGTACTTTTAAAGTGATGGGGGTGTGTGTTTCCTGTCCCGGAGGGAGGAGCCCAAGGTCTCAGAGGCTGTCCTGGAAGACTCCTAGAAACAGAGTTACCGGTAAGCCTAACTCCGTTTTTTTTTATTATTGATTCAAAAGGTTCAGTAGTAGAATTAAAGATTACTTCCATGCAGAAATGGAATGTTATACATTTTAAATGCCGCTAATGTAAGTATCTTAATGTTTCATTTTATTAGCATCCTATAATACTTGGGGTGCATTTTGGGGTTCTTTTATAGAAATTTCAATCACTCGTAGCATAAATGCTTCTCAAATTAGTTTCTTGAATTTAGAAAAATTTGCTAAATTTGTTGGTCATCAAAATGTCCTCTAATATAATGTGGTATGGATTTGGTTAAACAACCACATTTCTGACCCTTATGTTGGCAATTTATTATCATTCTGAATCTTGCTGTGATAGTTGAAATCCAGTTTTAATTGATGGAGATAGAATTACTGTACAAATAGTAAGATCCTTTTCTTCATTTTGGAAGACTTATCAGCGCTTAACACACCTCACTTTTATTAAAAGTATTGATCCGTGTCTTCTCAGTGTGTGCTGATGTTTTTAATCCTGCTCATACAATGTACACTACTAGAAGTAAAACTTCAAATTTTAATAAATTACAAAATGTTTGTCTAAAACTTATCAGACACTTACATTTTTTTTCTTTTCTTTTTTTTTCTTTTATAAAGAACATTTTTATGAATATTTTCTTTAACCCTTCAAAGTAGAAGTTCAGTCAAATTGTAACTATTCTTTAAAGCGGAGTTCCACCCTTAAAATCACTTTTTTCATTACATCCAGCATACTGGCGTCAGCGCCAGTATGCAGTATGCTGTTTTTTTTTTTTTTTTAATGCTCGTACTTACTGTTTCTCCCAAATTTAATTTCCTGGCGCACCGCGGAGTGTCGCCGCTATAAGGCGTCACGCCTTCCAGAAACAGCCGATTAGCATTCGGCTTTTAATCGGCGCCTGCGCACAGCCCCAGGAGCTGACTGCGCAGGCGCCGTATATAGCGCGTCACGCCCTCCGAAAAAACCCGAACTAGGACCGGCTGTTTTCGGCGCCTGCGCAGTCAGCTCCTGGGTCTATGCGCAGGCGCCGAATGCTAATCGGCTGTTTCCGGAAGGCAAGACGCCTTATAGCGGCGACACACCGCGGTGCGCCAGGAAATTAAATTTGGGAGAAACCGTAAGTACGAGCATTAAAAAAAAAAAAAAAACAGCATGCTTTTAAGGGTGGAACTCCGCTTTAAGGCTACTCCCAACCTTCATTATAAGGCTATTCTAACTACCCTGTAAAAGAAAGATGTCTATACCTGCCTAATCTGAGGGTGCTTGGGTCCAGTCACATGATTGTCTTCCAGTGCTGGCTTTAGTGTAGAGGAGGGACAAATGATACCCCATAGTAAGCCTATGAGTGTCATCACCGCATAGGCTTTGCAGCTGTTGTTGTTTTACCTGGCCACTGGAGAGATAATTTGACTGGACCGGAGCGCCCTTAGAATAGGTAAGTACAGTAAAACCTTGGTTTGAGAGCGTTTTGCAAGACCAGTAACCTTTTTAAATAAAATTTTACTTGATATACAAGCGATGTCTTGACAAGCGCTTCAAGCCTCGCTTTCAGGGTAGTCTTCCCAGTCACGATTGCAGACTGACAGCGGTAAGAGTCGGCGGTGCACAGGATGGTCTGTGGACAGCTTTACCCCAGATGCCTGCATACTTAGATGTGCCTGTTTTAGTCTTCAACCATTTGAGTTGCTAAATGTTGTACCTTCATTAAATGTAACGATATTGCTCCACTTAGAGGTTCCTCTCTTCTCTTTTATACTCAGGAGCTCCTGCTGGATTTTGCTTCTAATCCCCTTGTGGAGGCTGCCAGTTGTGGATGGACATTTTATAGTTACACAACCTATCACATTGCTATAATCTTTTTTTTTTATATGAACTATAAACTGAAAGACCTATGAGTAAATGGTTGTGGAACAAATCACTCTCGTTTCCATTTATTTCTTATCGGGAAATTCGCTTTGATACACAAGTGCTTTGGATTACAAGCATGCTTCTGGAACAAATTATGCTCGCAATCCAAGTTTCCTTTACAGGGTAGTTGCAATAGGCTTAGAATGGGGGTGGGAGCAGGTTTAAGTAATGTTCAGATTTGACTGAACAACTACTTTAAGTTTTCAAGTGTATTCTGAGGACATGTATGTTATGTGTCCCACCAAACCTTTAGATAATAGAATCTTGTTTGCTGCAGTGTGAGCTACAGAAAGCATTTACCTATCTTTGTGCAGTTCTTCCAATTTCCACTTGACTAGTCGGCAAGTCACAGATGAGACGTTACAATAAGAGCCGATGTCTCCGCAGATCCCCACTGAGCAAGCAGATGGATGACAGGTCCATATGTGCTGTCTGATGGAAACGGACCACTTGATCCAATCTGCCAGACGGATGGGGAACAGAGTTGCATCCATCTGTTTTTTAGCAGGTAGGATCGGCTCAGATGTTTGCTGGTGTCAACAGACACATGTCCGGTAATAACCACTGCTCCACAGACAGCGATGGATGGTCCGATCGGTTCCTCCTAAAATGCTGACCAGTAGACCCGATCAATCCGCTCGTGTGAAAGGGGCCTTAGACAGTATAACCATGACCTGCACAAGTGTCGGGGTTTACCTGAATTTGCATCACAAACAAACATAAGATTTCCAAGCACACTTGCCCACCAGCCTGCAAAACAACCAAATTGGCCCTGTCTTAACAGTTTACGTTAAAAACTGGGGGTTTTGTTTGCACACAATTGCATATATCTGTGTAAGCCACAGTGCCCACACCAAGGTACCTCTGTTTATACTGCGGCCCTATCGCTAAATTTTCAGAGCTTCCATAGTAGGAGCACATATAAGAATGGATAGATTAAGGGCAGGTGTGCCTGGAGGGAGCTCATCCCTCCTTAAAGGCACAGGGACGTACATGACACCCTGATTGTGTCATCTCTGAACCAATATCTCAGTCCAGGAAGTTGAGCCCAAATATTGCCTGAAGAAAGATGGCTCCCTCCATCTAGAGCGAAAAGCAGAAGGCAGCACTGTTGGGGAGAGTTCTGTGATCTTTCTGAATAGTAATTAATCCCTATAATTTCTCTGGGGGCATTGCTCAAAGGCAAGGAGCGCCAGCGGGGGACCCAAAAAGAAGATCAAAGGAGCTGCTCTGTGTGCAAAACCACTGCACAGAGCAAGTATGTATAACATGTTCGTTATTTAACCACTTCCATACCAGGCACTTACGCACCTTCCCGCCCAAGCCAATTTTCAGCTTTCAGCACTGTCACAATTTAAATGACAATTGCGCGGTAATGCTACACTGTACTCAAATGTTTATCATTTTGTGCCTACAAATAGAGCATTCTTTTGGTGGTATTTGATCACCTCTGCAAAAATTTTTTTTTTTTTGCGCAACAACTAAAAAAAGACGGACATTATTAAGCTTTAATACCACTTTTAGGCTTCATTCACATCTAGGCATATGGGGGCAACAATTGCGATAGAATCACGGGGATGCCCATCGCCCAAAAGAAGCTACTACTTGAAACGCGGGAAAATCGCGCTGCATTTGGGGGGCTATTGAAATCGATGGAACACATGGGCGTCCCGCGATTCTCCTCTATTGTGGATGGCAGCAATTATGCCTATGATTCAAAACCTGGAAATGTGAACGAAGCCTAAAGCTTGCTTTTAAGACAAAAATAAATAATTAAATAAAATTAAAAATGATATATATATTACACACAAACATATAAAAGCCAACATTTTTGCTTATTTTTGGTGATCTCTGTGGATTAACCAGGTGTGTGCATATAACAAACATACTCCTGCTGGTACTCTCAATATAATAAATGTGTGTATATGATATATAATTACATTTTTTTTTTTTTTTTTTTTTTACACATACATTTTTTTTTTTTTATTGCTCTGATCCCCTGTTTCTTTTATCTTTTAAACAAATACAGGAGACATCTCGGCTTCCTGCATCCATTCTGTTGGCCCAGCACAAGGGGAAAACCACTCAGATTGAGATGCAGTTAGAAAAGGCTAAACCAGCAGTAACATTTTCAACTGGCATTAAAATGGTAAGTAATCATTTAAATTCAAGATACCTATAAGATTGGTGTGAGCAGTAATTTGGGCTCTGCTTGCTTTTTCACAAAGTGAACCTACGCATCCCTTTTAAAGGGACTGTCACAACTTTGAAAGGTCTAAACAATACACATCTGTCAAATGGCTGAAGAGTTGCACTTATTTTAGACACAATATCTTTATTCTAACTAGTGATATCTGCTACCTTTTTTAAAGTGGATGTAAACCCTCACACATACCCAGTGAAGTGAACAGCCTCCGACGATGGAGATGAAACAAATCTCCCTAGAGAAGCTTTACATGTACTTTATATCTGCAGTCTTCAGCTGTATATATCCTTTAGCATGTGCACATCATGTTACAGATTTTCTCTTCATGGTCACCAGCGGAAGTGGATTAATGGCATACAGCCAAGACGGCTGATTGGAGGAAATGCACACACCCCCTCTTCACATTGGCAAATGAAGAAAGAAATGTGCATAGCTCTGCTTTAAGATAGCAAGCTGTGTGCTAATCTATTTATAGCAACCTCCCACGACACACACTTCAGGCTTCTGTCTCTGAGAATTGAAAAAAAGTTATTGGGCTGATAACTGTTGAACTGAGCAGGAGAAAGCTACTGGACACAGTGCATTCAAGAGCGGTAAGAAAACACTGCAGATATGTGCCCAGCTCAAATTTCATGAATCAGGTTTACATCCACTTTACATTAACAGAAAATATATACACCTCCTGTAGCGTCTGATTCTCTGACTTTTGGGGCCAACCCCAGCTGCCCTCTTTAGTGGCTCTTATAAAATCTCTGTTACCCCTGCAAGTGGTAAATCTCAAAAGATTGGAAGTGAAAGCCCCTGCCTGGTAAACACTGATCTAGAGTATTTACTATACAGAGACTTTTACTTCTTATCTTTTGTGATTTCACTACCTGCAAAAGTAAGAGAGCTGATATAAGGGCCTGGAAAGGGGGCGTATGCAGGCAACTTGAAATCGGAGGATCTGACACTACAGGAAATGTAAATTCTCTGCACGTTTATCAGGGTGGCAGAAAATATATGCAATTATTGAAAAATAATTATACCAAGTATGAATACCTGATGATTTGATTTCAGCCACTTGTAATCTACTGTACAATGACACTCAGATTGGAAGAAGGAGGGGCAGTACTTTGTGCAGGCACATGAGCTGACAAGGGACATGTTGACAGTAAGTGAGTGTGGAGAGATGACCATATCGGTCTTCTGCTGATCTTTTATTGTCCAGTCGCAGGCTGGAGCAAGGAGGCAACCTAGCTGTGGTGTTCAACAGCAGAAGTAAAAGGTCAGGTAAGCAGTCTGGCTGTGCTCTCCAGTAGGGCTGTATAAATCTCAGGAATGGATGGGAAGAAATACAAATCCTTTCACATGTAAGATGGCTCGCTTAGATGCTGTTCAACTGGATATATGTTTGTCTAGATTTTGTATTTTTGGTGTGATAATGTGGTGCATTAGTGTGGCTAATGTAAGTGGTATTGTTTTTATGCCTCTGGGGGCAAGGTGCACGGGGGCTGGTGCTTTCATAACAAGTTACATGTTATACCCTGAGAATGGTTGTAACATGTTATGAAAGGTGAACTTGTCCTTTTAAAGAGGCATTTCAGGTAAGGATATATTCTACATGGTTACAGTGGTCGAGCTTGGACCAATGTAACTGTCTATATACCATATCTTGCTGATGCACCTGGAAGTTGGAATCACTGGAGTAGGCGCTCCAGTGATCTCCACTAGCTTCTGGTTCCTATGCCAAACGGTTGGCCTGCTGCATTCTGAACACAGGAGCTTGGCTGCTCGAAAACCTTCTTTGATTGGAAGAAATGGATTGGTGAGTTGATGACATCTCCGCTGAATGGCCAACCTCCTGTGTTCAAGCAGGACCAATGTAACTATGTATAAAATATCTATACTTTACATTCTTCCTTAAAGCAATGTCCTCTCATGAAAATCATAGTCCAGCCACACACCTGTGTCATCTTGGAACAACTTACTGGCCTTTCTACTGGAAAAGAACTATTAAACATTGTTGCTGTTCTTTCTCCTTCAGGCTGTGTGTCTTCTCGAATACGAAGCTTTGTAATAGACCAGTATCAGTTTCCTGTGCTGTAGATAAAAAGGCCTTATTCAGACAAAGGTGGTCCTGCTAGGCTTGCCTGCCACTGTCTCACACTCACATTGCTTTGTTAAATAAGGATGCTTTTGAATGAGGAGCTCATTAAGAAGTTGGAGCTTAAGTTACATGTGGATCATCTTACCATGAGTTTGCATTTTCCTGCTGTCTCAATTGAAAGGATCCTTTCTCTTCATAGATACAATATAATGGTGTGCTCACCATACTAGCTGTGTTCTGCCATATGGGGCAGTTTGCCTGTTGCCGTCGCACATGCCATAAATTAAGTATGGTTTTGTGTTTTGCAAAAAGAGGAATTGGGCATGTTGGCAAACATCCTCAGGTTATGACATACTGGGGGATTATCTTGTTCATGTATTTAAAGGGGTTGTAAAGGTAAAAAAAAAAAACCTTAGTGCAGTCCTCCTTCACTTACCTCATCCTTCCATTTTGCTTTTAAATGTCCTTATTTCTTCTGAGAAATGCTCACTTCCAGTTCTTCTGTCTGTAACTCCACACAGTAATGCAAGGCTTTCTCCCTGGTGTGAAGAAAGCCTTTTGAGGGGGAAGGGGGCGAGCAGGAGAGTCAGGACGCTCTCTACTTTGCAGATAAAGGAGCTGTATGTTAGTGGGCGTCCTGACACTCCTGCTCGCCCCCTCCCCCCTCAAGAGGCTTTCTCCACACCAGGGAGAAAGCCTTGCATTACTGTGTGGAGTTACAGACAGAAGAACTGAGGATTTCTCAGAAGAAATAAGGACATTTAAAAGCAAAATTGAAGGATGAGGTATGTGAAGGACTGCACTGAGGTAAAGGAAGCTATTTAGGAAACCATTTTTTACCTTTACAACCCCTTTAAAGAAAAACAAACAAACATCTGTGTTCCCCCCTTGTGCCTAATTTAATCACGCTAAACTTATACCAGTATTCCATTGAACATACTATGAGCAACTCTTCCTGGTCCAGCAATCATTATGGCTTTCTAATGAAAAATCTGTTCCAAAGTCCCAGAATATATCCATATCCACAGCAACAGGATCTGAGTCTTCCAGAGCAGCCTTTCAAAACCTTTTCAACACAGAGTATCCCTTGAAATAACGTAAAAAGGTTAAAGGTGTCGGTGGGAACTTATCTAAGAGGCGAAAATTACTAATTGCTTAAGGAACCCCTTGCAACCTCTTGAGGATGGAAACCTGGTTGAGAAACCCAGCTCCAGGAGCTTTAGTTAAAATGTTGCCAACTTAATGATCCTGCGTTAGTGTAGGTGCCATAACAAACAAGCAGAATAGTATGAACAACGTTTACTTTACCTTCTTCTAATGGTAGATTACAAAATTGTCAAAATTACACCTATAACATTTTTATAGATTTCGCACAGGATGTGGGAGGGGATTGCGGGTTATTTATTATTATAATTGGCCTTTAAATACCTGAATCTGTTTTGATATTGCCTCTTTCAACAACAGTCCTCAGATTCAGGGGGGTCGCTTGTGAATGCACTGACAAGGATCTTACTAATTGGAGTTGGATTTTGTAAGCAGAGTTGATGTCCTTTCAATGCGTTACTGCTCTTTCATTGTCCAATCATCAAGCTCTGGGTGGGAAGTGGATCATTGCTTAACCCTAACAGAAAAAGTGGTGTCACCTTGCTGTCTGTGCTGTCTGGCAGAGGTGTATAAATTGAAAGTATGACTGGACAGATAAAATAGTTTACATACAGTGGTAAAAATTATTATTTGATCTGCAGATTTTGTAAGTTTGCCCACTTACAAAGAAATCAAGGATCTATATTTTTTTTAATCATAGGTGTATGTTAAATGATAGAGACTATCAACCAAAAATGCAGAAAAACACGATACAAATGTTATAATTGAGTTTCAGTTCAGTGAGTAAAATAAGTACCAGTATTTGATCTCCTACCAACCAACAATAATTTTGGCTCCCATAGACTGCCTACAGTATGTGTTATACAGATTAGACGTGCAAATTTAAGAAGGAGCTCCTAACAATGGCTTTTTATGTGTATAGAAGACACCTGTCTGCAGAATCTTTCTTCCATTCAAACCTCACCATCATATGCAAGACCAAAGAGCTGTCAAAGGACGTCAGGGACAGATTGTAGATCTGCACAAGGCTGGAATGGGCTACAAGACCACCAGCAAGAAGCTTGGTAAAGAGGAGACAACTGTTGGATTGATTATTCGCAAATGAAAGAAATACAAAATAACCATCAATCACCCTTATTCTGGAGCTTAATGCAAGATTTTGCCTCATGGGGTAAAGATGATCATTAGAAAAGTGAGTGATCAGCCCAGAGCGATACAGGAGAAGCTTGTGAATGATCTCAAAGCAGTTGGGACCACAGTTGCCAAACAAACCATTGGTAACACAATATGCTGCCATGGATTGAAATCCTGCAGTGCCTACAAGGTCCCTCTCCTCAAGAAGGCACATGTACAGGCCCATCTGAAGTTTGCCAGTGAACACCTAAATGATTCAGATGAGGATTAGGAGAAACTGCTGTGGTCAGATGAGACCAAAATTGAGCTCTTTGGCATTATCTCGACTCCCTGTGTTTGGAGGAAGAAAAATGCAGACTATGACTGTAAGTACACAATCCCTACAGTCAAGCACGGAGGTGGAAACATGATGCTTTGGGGCTGTTTCTCTGCTAAAGGTACAGGCCGACTTTGCTACATTGCGGGGCCAATAGACTGGGCCATGTATTGTAAAATCTTGGATGAGAACCTTCTTCCCTCAGCCAGAACACTAAAGATGGGTCGTGAATGAGTCTTTCAGCATTATAATGACCCAAAACATACTGCCAAGGCAACAAAAGAGTGGTTAAAGAAGAAGCACATTAAGACCATGGCGTGGCCTAGCAAGTCTCCAGACCTTAGTCCTATAAAAAGTTTATGGAGGGAGCTGAAACTTCGAATTGCCAAGCGACAGCCAAGAAACCTTAAGGATTTAGAATAGAGCCGTAAAGAAGAGTGGACCAAAATCCCTCCTGAGATGTGTGCAAACCTGGTCACCAACACCAACTACAAGTACTAAGTCATGTTTTACTTGGGGATCAAATACTTATTTTACCCACTGAACTGCAACTCAATTTAAATCATGTGTTTTTTTTATTTTATTTTTTTTTATGGATTTTTGGTTAATATTCTGTCTCTATCATTTAAAATACACCTATGATAAAAAATAATAGACTTAATTTATTTTTAAGTAGGCAAACTTACACAATCTGTAGGGAATCAAATACCGTATATACGCGAGTATAAGCCGGGGTTTTCAGCCTTTTTTTTAGGCTGAAAATGCCCCCCTTGGCTTATACTCGAGTCTATACGCCTGACTGTATACCTGATTATGATGCAGAGTAAGATGGCGGGCATCCATTGTTGAAAAGGCGTGTCTCCTCCTCATTCTGTTCCGTGATAGGCGGAACACTGTTTCCCAGCAGACACTGTGTTCAGTGTTCCGCCTATCACGGATGTTCTCTTGTCCGAGGATGAAAGGATGTCCGTAATGGGCTGAGCACTGAACACATTGTCTGCTGGGAAACTGAGTGTTCCGCCTATCACAAAACAGAACGAGGAGGCGGCGTGACTTTTTAACATTGGACGCCCGCCGTTTGACTCTGCATGTCACCATAATCTGGTACACAGTCAGGAGTATAGAATCAAGTATGGTGATTGGCAGCTGCTGCATTCTCACCCTAGGCTTATACTCGAGTCAATATGTTTTCCCATTTTTTGTGGTAAAAATTAGGTGCCTCGGCTTATATTCGGGTTGGCTTATGCTCGAGTATATACAGTAGTTATTTTCCCCTATGTATGTGTGATTGTAAGTGGTGTATTTAGCTGTATGCCTGTAGTTCTGCTTTAAGATCACTCCTTTTTCTTATCTTTTTTTTTTACTTTTCGAAGACGAAACCAGTAGATTAAATCGCATTCTATCATGCACATAAATGCACACATAAAAAGTTTTACTTGAGTACAGAGCAGTTTGGATTTATTTAAAATCAACATAACTGAATACTTCAGCAATGTAAAACCATTTTTGTCTAGAGACTTTATGAAAGTTCAAGCCATGTAGAACAGCTCCTTTATTTTTACATTGTCATCAGCCAGTAATCTGGAACTGATTTATTCTAACAAAACTGTTCTATAATTTAGCACTTTGGCTAGCAAGCAGAAAATAAATAAAAACTCAGAGAACGCCATACTTCAGACGCTGTTCATGAATGGAGATTTTGTTAGTAAATAAGAATTCTCTGTGTGTGACAGGCCTGTTTTCGGGGACTGTCGCATAATCTGCAATGTGTAGGTTTTTCTTGGCTGATTACTAGCAATAAGTTCCATTTATAGCTGCTCCAGATTTGTGAAATCACTGTTGATATTTTATTAGCGTGCAGTAATTTCCTGCCAAGGGAAAAGTTGAGAAATGTAACGCGGGTGGGCTAAAGATGTGTGGATTCAGCTTATTTATATTCCTCATGTATTGGATTTTAAAACTCTCCCTACACGCTTTTACTGGAACAGACATTTGATTTCTGAGTGTGAGAATTTGCTTAGCCAGGATAACGTGCTGTGCTGCTTCCTTTGCTCACAATGTACTAATGTGCCTGTATAAATGAAAGTACACTCCAGTCAATTTAGCATGGACATGCGCATTGGAGCACGGTTGCTTAACCTTTTTATCCCAGTGGAACCCTTGAATTTTCAGTTCTCAATTTTACATTGGAAGTCTTTGGAAATTTCTCCCCAACAGTGGTGGTCATATTGCCACCCTTACAGATCATTGGTGTAATGCTGCTGGTTCTACCATGTTGTGTTGACCCTGGAACTATGCAGGGACATTCAGATGGGAGGTCAATCTGTCACATCTCAAGGAACCCCTAGCAAACTCTGGAGGAACCCTAACATTTCAAGAAACCCAATGGCTGCATTAGAGGCACATACCATTTGCCTGGGATGTGTTTTTTTTTTTTTTTCTGGGCAACTTTAAATGGGAAGTGCTAAATGCAGACATATGTAGACCTAGGGCAGGGATATGCAATTAGCGGACCTCCAGCTGTTGCAAAACTACAATTCCCATGAGGCATAGCAAGACTCTTGACAGCCACAAGCATGAACCCAAAGGCTGAGGCATGATGGGACTTGTAGTTTTGCAACATCTGGAGGTCCACTAATTGATTATCCGTGACCTAGTGTGTGATGATGCATGCTAAAGACTGATTGTCTAGGGGTTCCTGGTGTTAAGCCTGTTGTCTGAAGGCCACATGCAGCCTTTCGCCCTTGGGCCTCATCAGCTAGTACTGGATGTGTTTGTCCTGAAGCAAGTATCCTGTCTCTTACCATCTTCTGAAGAATGTCTCCAAGCTCTGACCCTCTCCTGGGGCTACAAGATCAGTATAAGTGTCACTGAGGCACCCCTGTTGCTATGAGGAATGCAGTACAGACATGCCTGAGCTCTGTCCTACAGTAATGAAGGTACCGAATTTACCTATGGTGTATAGGAGTCACATTTTAAGATTCCAACAGCACAAACGGACAGCTGTGGTGTCTACTCTTTCTCTCTAATGCTGACCATACATGTAAAATGACGACAGTATGAATTGCTTGTCTCCAAAAAGGCCCATTACACTTTTTAACCACTGGGACCGCGGGACCCGCGGACCCGATCGCCGCTGGAGTCCCTCGATCAGTCCCCGGAGCTGAAGAACCGTGTGTAAACACGGCTTCCCCGTTCTTCACTGTGGCGGCGTCATCGATCGTGTGATCTCTTTTATAGGGATACACAATCGATGACGTCGCACCTACAGCCACACCCCCCTACATTTGTAAACACATATTGGGTCACAAAAAAAACCTTCAGCACCCCCTTGTGGTTAACTCCCCAAACTGCAATTGTCATTTTCACAATAAACAATGCATTTTAAATGCATTTTTTGCTGTGAAAATGACAATGGTCCCAAAAATGTGTCAAAATTGCTCGAAGTGTCCGCCATAATGTTACAGTCACGAAAAAAATCGCTGATCGCCGCCATTGGTAGTAAAAAAAAAACAAAAAAATAATAAAAATGCAATAAAACTATCCCCTTTTTTGTAAATGCTATTAATTTAGCACAAACTAACTGATAAATGCTTATTGCGATTTTTTTTTTTTTTTTACCAAAAATAGGTAGAAGAATATGCATCGGCCTAAACGGAGGAAAAAAAACGCTCTATTTTTGTTTATAGCGCAAAAAATAAAAACCGCAGAGGTGGGGAAAAGCCAATTTTGTTTGGGAGCCACGTCGCACGACCGAGCAATTGTCTGTTAAAGCGACACAGTCCCGAATCGCAAAACCTGGCCGGGACCTTTAGCTGCCTAAAGGTCCGGGTCTTAAGTGGTTAACCCAGCACAATCAATTATGTTTGCACTCGAAAGCCTAATAATCTTTGGTGTGGAAAAGTTGAAAAGTGAAATCCAGGTAGAAAAAAAAGCTCATTTTTAAAAATGGACTATATTTTAAATCTGCACATCCTCATGTCTGTGTTTTACGTTCTTTAATCCTATACAGAACAAGTGAGAAAAGGAGGGTTGGCAATCTAAACCAATCAGGGCTTTATTAGGTTGCACAGTGTTATCATTTTTCCACTGTGAACATTCCCACAGAAGAGTAAGGGCCCTTTCACACGGTGCGGACCGTTTTTTCGGTCCGCTCCGTGTGTGTCCGTCGGCTCAGCGGGGGGTCCCGCTCCGCTGTCGGTGGACAGGGTGGTCCCCGCACACTGTGCAGGGACCGCCCTGTCTCTCCTCTGCTGTCCCCTATGGGGAATCGGATGGAAACGGACCCTCTGTCCGTTTTCATCCGATCCACCGGACGGAAGAAAAATAGGGTTTTCTTCCGTCCGCAAAACGGATCCAGACGGACGCGGATCGTAGGCGGACGTTAGCGGATGCATCATCCGCTAACGGATCCGCTCCCATAGGGCCCCATTCTAAGTCCGTTTATGGACTTAGAAAAAGCGGACCGTTCGTCCGCACGTGTGAAAGGGCCCTAAAGAACGGGTGTCCTCCTTGTCCAGCCAGTGGACCTGAGGTAGTAAGAAGTGAGTTTATGGACCTGGCTATGCTGTTTGGTAGCGATACCTGGTTCACAAGGTACTACAACATATTTTGGTATGTAAACTCACTCAGTTTCTGAAATTGATAATGCCCAATGCCACTGGGTATTGAAAACTTGTTGTGCTGAACGGGACTGCAACTTTGTCACATGATTCTGTTCTGTAAGTCCCAATCTATAAAGTTTGGAGAGATGGCAATTATGGAATCTGCAAACTACTTGGCCTGTATTTTTTCAAAAGCTGATTTAGCTCCAATCTAAGATACAGATGATGGCAACTGAAGGGCAGACAGGCTATGAAGACCAATGCCAGGATAAAAGTTTGGGCCATTCAGGAGTTAGGCAGCATGTTGAGAGTTTTAAAATCTATCTAAACAATAGCGATTTGTAAACGCGAATAAAAACAAAAATAAAATCCCAATAGTGATTAAATGCCACAAAAAGTTCTAGTTGTGTGAACAAAAAGATTAAAATTTAGTTTGGGTACAGCGTTAAATGACCTCGTAATTGTCATTTAAATTGCGACAGGGCAATAAATCTGAAAATTGGCCTGAGCAAAAAAGGGGGTGAAAGTGCCAGTATTCAAGGGGTTAAATACAGAGTTGTAATGTTTGGCTGGGGAATACAGTCCCTTTCAAATGGTAAAACTTTTCTAGAGTCGGTCTCCTTTGCATCGTCACGCTTGCTCCACACCCTTTTTTCTTTTATCAAAACTGCACTTTCCATTTGTGTGAATCACAAAGTTGATGACTATCAACAGTAAATTACCCTTCAGGGCAAGAATTGGAAAATCAAACATCCCTTTGCGAATTATAATATTAAGCACTCCTTTATCTTACAGTTCAGAGCTGGAGCGATGACATCGCAGGGACTGAACTGTTTATTTAAAATCTTTCTTTATACTTTGAAAGGAAGATTATATTTAGCTGTGCACACTGAGCATGGGTATTATGCAAGAATTGCCTCTCATTTCCCTTTCAATAATAGATCTCCACCATGTACTAAAGCTTGAGGGCTTTGTGCCAAAAAGAACAGGTTTGACTTGTCTGTGAGGATTTACACTCTGGTAAACGGCACAACTGCTTTGACAGAGGTCATAGTAGAGGTTGTAAAGTCCATTGCTCATCACTAAGAATATTCTGGGGGTAGTCCCCAAGTGTTCATCTAGCTTCATTGTGAAAAGAGAGCTTGGCAGGAAGTTAACAGCTTACATGATTTCTGCCAATGTAAACTTGCACAGAAATGACAAAAAATTGTCAATTGTACAGTTAACAGACCAAAAGGTATCAAATAGGAGAAGTTCAATGCTACGGTTTACTTACACTTCAAAGTGAATGTCTGGGCAAATACAAAAATATTCAGGCCATCTCTCCAATACATACACATTTCTCCATAGCTTTAAAAATGCAGTACAAAAAAATACGTGTTGATCCTGCCAAATATGCAGTGAGCGCCAAACTGCCCCTCTATGAGTTCTACAATGCTGGGCTTTCAAACCCCTTCTTGTGGTTGCAGGAAAGAAAGTTGCACTGTTTATGGCTGGCCTGGGTCAGTGTTATCAGTATTATCCATCCTCATTTCTCGGGTATCCCCAACAGGCCTTGTTTTGGAAATTTCCCCTAGATAAAATAGCTGTCAAAAATACAAACCCATTGCCATTGAGTTGACCGCTTTTAACACCGCCCCATAGCAGTTTAACTGCCAAAAAGCAGCTCTCCGGTGCAGAATCGCACTGTGATCACAGCAGAAGCTGATCTGTGGATGACAGGCACTGGATGTCCTCTGGCACCCGCCGATCATCAGTAATGCACACATAACTGAAACCTGCCTATGTAAACAAGTAATTCCAGTCTAGAACAAACTAAGCTTAAAACATCTTATACCCATCGTCTAACTACCCTGTAGGAAGGAAGCTACTTATACTAACCTATTCTCAAGGCACCCCGATCTGATCTCCCATGATCGTCTCCCAGTGGCCAGTTTCATTGGAGAGGAGGGACAGCAGACAACGGATGCCGCATAGTAGGCCTAGGGGTGACATCGCTGCTTAGGCATTTCATCCGTTGTCTGCTCTCTTCTCCCCTAAAAACCAGCCCCTGGAGAGATTTTATGACCGCACCAGAGCACTCAGAGTAGGCAAGTCAATGCATCTTCCTTTTACAGGTTAGTTAATATAAAAGTTAGAAGGTGGGTATGAGCAGTTTTAAGATTAGTTAGTTCTAGACTGGAATTCCACTTTAACTCTGTGCAATGCAAATTCTAGTTATTTGCATAGCAATTTTCTATATAGAGTGGTGTATACATAAGAAAAGCACAACATAAAACTGCAATCTAGTACAATGGTGGTCAACTTGTAAATCATAGAGGGTCTCCAGTATGGGCCCCCAGCAGCATGTAATAAACTAGGTGGGATTGATGGGCAGGATTATAGATGAATTGCTAGGCCACGCTTACAGGACTCGGTCAACACCCAAAGTGATTACCCAGCTCTGTCTTCCAGATCTCGGGATGTGTTTTTCAAGGGAGGCGCTCGATGCTTCACTCTTTGTCGGGGAAGGGGGAGGAGAGGCAGCAGACCAGGTGCACCAGGTGCTGGTGGATGGGCACACAGACCAACATGTCTTCATTTTTGGAGCAGGAGCACAATTTGTGAGACAAACTTAAATTTACCTCTAGGTAATGGAGAATTTCAGGAAGGCCATAAAAAATAATAATAATAAAAATGCCATAAAACGATCCCCTATTTTGTAGACGCTATAACTTTTGCACAAACCAATCAATAAACGCTTACTGCTTTTTGTAGAAGAATACGTATTGGCCTAAACTGAGGGAAAAAAAAGTTTATTTTTTTTAAATATATTTTTGGGGATATTTATTATAGCAAAAAGTAAAAAATATTATTGTTTTTTCAAAATTGTCGCTCTATTTTTGTTTATAGCGCAAAAACTAAAAACCGCAGAGGTGATCAAATACCACCAAAAGAAATTTGTAGGAAAAAAAGGACTCCAATTTTGTTTGGGTGCCACGTCGCACGACCGCGCAATTGTCAGTTAAAGCGACGCAGTGCCGAATAGCAGAAAGTGGCCTGTTCATTGACCAGCAATATGGTCCGGGTCTTAAGTGGTTAAAGAGAAGTAAAGTCTTCTTTAATTGTACCTATAGGTAAGCCTATAATGCTTACTTGTAGGTACTGTAAATATCTCCTAAACTTGCACCATTTAGGAGATATTTACGATGTACGCTACTGCCAACGTCATTGGCGCATGCGCACTGAAGAAACGTCCCTTGGGCCGTTTCTTCAGGGCCTGTATGTGCTGTGACCATTGGCTCCCGCCCGCACACATGCGCAGGAGAGACATCTTTGCGTCTGTGGCCAATTATAGTGCCACTGCGAGACTTCGTTCTGCGGTAAGCATTTCATAATGAGCTAGTATGCAATGCATACTGGCTCATTATGCCTTTTGTCTTTCAGGTTTTAGTTGCTTTTTTGGGCGGGTTTTCAGAGGTTTACAACTTCTTAGTTTAGTGCCAACAAATGCAAAGTGACAGTTAAATACCAGTCTTAATGATTTGAACATTAAAAAAAATCCAACAAATAAGTTCACACAATGTCCAAATAGGTACAGCATTCAAAACGTGTCCATTCAAGTAGCGTAAGTGCAGACGAGTAAAGACCAAACATAAGTAAAACTCGCATTGGACAGCCGTCGGTACCAAATATCCCACCCAATGCGTTTTGTCCAATAGGACGTTATTGGCCCCATTGATAACGTCCTATTGGACAAAACACATTGGGGTATTTCACGGAGCGATTCCAGGTTGCCAGCGGCTGTCCATGTGAGTTTTACTTGCGTTCTACACTTTTTACTTCGATTTTTAATTGTATGATAAAACCTACTACACAATGGCAAATCTATC
The DNA here is from genome assembly GCA_029574335.1 of Rana kukunoris. Classification (NCBI taxonomy): domain Eukaryota; kingdom Metazoa; phylum Chordata; class Amphibia; order Anura; family Ranidae; genus Rana; species Rana kukunoris. The sequence continues at coordinate 90,663,713 of CM056059.1, forward strand.
TGGGCTCCTGGTGAGCTTTAGTTATCTTTAGTGGGAGTCCACTTAAAGGTACCGGTGGAGACACAACATTGCCATACTTCCAGAAGAATTGCCATGTATGTTGAAAGGCGCACATGCTGCTGTCAAGGCACTTTTCTCTGTCGAGTCTACACTTTACTTGAAGGTGGCGGATCGCTATCTGGACACGTTTTAAATGCTGTAGCCATGTTCAACCTAAGTGATTACGTCGGATCTACTTTTCCTTTTCATACTCGTGCATGGATTTATTTGGACATTGTAGGAACTTATTTGTTGAATTTTAGTTTTTATGTTCAAATCATCAAGACACTTATTTTACTGTCACGTATACATTTGTTGCCACTACATTTAATATGCAAGTTTAACTAAGGCCTGCTGAACTGTCTTTAGTGTCAGCTGCTTCTTATTATTTTATTTGAGCACAGTGCAGATTTTGTCACTTATTTATGTTGCAATACATGTTTTAAGCTGGCCAGTTGCGTCTGTGTGTCCATTCAGATGCGGAGCTGTGGCCCCACCTGCCCCCCCTCTCTCTCCTCATTGGCTTACTGACTTTAATTGACAGCATCGGGAGCCAATGGCGCTTTGCTGCCATCTCAGCAAATGAGGGAAAGTCCCAGACAGTTGAGTCTCTCGTGCAACATCGCTGGATCAAGATGGGGCTCAGGTAAGTATTAGGGGGGCTGCTGCACACAGTTTTTTTTATCTTAACGCATAGAATGCAAATACCTTCTGCCTTTATAACCACTTTAAATATTGAGCTTTATTATTTCAGTATATTCAGCATAAAAATTGCATTTATTAATATCCTTCAACCACTTCCTTACTGGGCACATATACCCCTTCCTGACGAGGTGAAATTTCAGCTTGTGGCACTGCATGACTTTAACTGACAATTGCGCGTTCGTGCGACGTGGCTCCCAAACAAAATTGACGTCCTTTTTTCCCCACAAATAGATCTTTCTTTTGGTGGTATTTGATTGCCTCTGCGGTTTTTATTTGTTGTGCTATAACCAAAAATAGAGCGACAATTTAAAAAAAAAAAAAAAAAAATAGTTTTACTTGTAATAAATAGCCCAATTAAAAAAAAAAAAACAACATTTTTTTTCTCAGTCTAGGCCATACGTTTTCTTCTACATATTTTTGGTTAAAAAAAAAAAATCGCAATAAGCGTCTGGTTTGCGCAAAAGTTATTGCACTTACAAAATAGGGGACAGAATTATTATTATATTTTTTTTATTTTTTTTTTACTACTAATGGCGGCGATCACACTTTTGACACATTTTTGGCGCCATTCACATTTATACAGCGATCAGTGCTATAAATATGCACTAATTACTGTATAAATGTGACTGGCATTGAAGGGGTTAACACTAGGGGGGTGAGGAAGGGGTTAATGTGTACCCTGAATTGTGTTCTAACTGTGGGGGAGGGGGGGTGACTGGGGGAGGTGACCGATGCTGTGTCCCTATGTACAAGGGACACAGATCGGTCTCCTCTCTCCCCTGACAGGACATGGATCTCTGTGTTTACACACAGAGATCCACGTCTTGTCCCTGTAGCCGCCGATCCCGAGTGCCTGGCGGACATCACGGCCGCCAGGCACGCGCATCGGCATGTCAGCGCTGGCTGAGCGCAGGCCGTACAAACACGGCCAGTTAGAGATTTAGAACCACCCTGCGGCTGTACAAAGTCGTACGGCCGTCGGGTAGTGGTTATTTAAGCAGACTTTTTAAAGTGTATGTAAACACACTCTCATACTTTCTCATACTGCCGTAGTGGTTATCTGTAAGGATATGCATGCCTCCTGCATGTATCCTTACCTGTCAAATGTCTCTCCTCTGTATGTTATGAGACCCGAAAAACTGCAGATTCTGTGGGTGGATCGGTTCTCAGACCCTCGTGGGAGGAGTCGTGATGTCAGACTCCCCACTTACCACTACACTCCCCTTGTCGGCATGCATTTTCTCCTGTGTATTTCTTACACTAAATTCTGCTATGATCACTAACATCCAGTCAAAACCCAGAAAAGTTACCACATAACTTCAGCATGCCCAATCATGCTGAGGTGTGTAACAGCCAATCCTGGGAGATCGGCAGAAGAAAGGAGTGGGGTGGGAATTAAAAAATAATGCCTGTCTTAGGCCCCTTTCAGACTGGGGTGGGAGCCACGGTGGTGGTATAGCGCCGCTCCAAATAGCGGCGCTATACCGCCGGGATTGCCGTGGGAATCGGCCGCTAGCGATGCGGCATTAACCCCCGCTAGCGGTCGATAAAGGGTAATAAGGCCCGCAATGCGCCTCTGCAGAGGCGCATTGCGGGCGGTATTGTCGCGGTTTCCCATTGTTTTAAATGGGAAGGAGTTTTATACACGCCGCTCCTCTCACCGCTCTAAAAATGCTGCTGACAGGAGATTTTTTTTTATCTCCCGCCAGCGCATCGCCTCAGTGTGAAAGCCCTCGGGCTTTCACATTGAGTAGGCAGTGAAGGAGTTTTTCAGGCGGTATAGCAGCGCTATTTTTAGCGCTGTACCGCCTGAAAAACTCCTCAGTTTTTTAGTGTCTTAGGCTCGGGCATGAGATATTAAAATCACCTGTCGCTCGCAGCAGGGGGGAAAGAATAGACAGGGTTTTCTTTGTCTGGTTCATCTCACTGAAAAAAAGAGAAGAGGATTGCTCAGAGCTGGATTAACTTTGTGGCAAGATTGGGCACAGATGATCTGAAATCCTATACTATACATTGCGCCAGCCTGAAAAAAAAAAAATCGGGTTTACATCCACTTTACTGATTTTATTATAGGGAAAATATCTGCGGCTGCGCTGATTTTGCAACTGATCCTTCGGGAAAAATTACAGGAAAATACTACTAATAATAATGTACGTATCCAAGTCTATCACTTTAAAGCCCTATCTATCCTTTAAGAATTGATGTTTGATGAATAGACGTGGATTTGTTTTCGTCCGAATGCATTTTCGTCCAAATTTCAGGTATTTTAGTTATCGTTAAACTTAAATGAATACGAAAACCTGAAGGATCCAACATTAACAAATGCCTTTCCTTTACCTTGGTGCAGTCCTCCTTCACTTACCTCATCCTTCGATTTTGAGAAATCCTCACTTCCTGTTCTGTCTGTAACTACACACAGTGATGAGAGACTTTCTCCCTGGTGTGGAGAAAGTCTCTTGAGGGGGAGGGGGCGAGCAAGCAAGTCAGGACACCAGTGGCAGTGCGTCCATAGGGACGCAGGAGCGCCGCCCCCTCTGGCTCGCTCACAGCCAGTAAAATATACAGATTCATACACTGTACATTCATACACTGTATTGAGCGCCGGTCAGCTGAATAGCGGCAGCTGACTGTGGGGAAGTGCCTATCAGGGACAGGGCTGAGGCTGTAGTCGGCTTCCTGAAGCTCATCCTCGGGACGTACCGGCCGTGCATCCGAGGATAAGACTGACAGGCATCTTAGCCAATCAGGTAACCTGATTGGCTGAAGCGTCATCGAGGGCGGGACGAGGGACATCGAGGGACGTAGAAGCCATAAAGGTAAGTGCCAGGGGGGGGGGGGTACTGGGCACGGTGGCGACAAGTGGGGGCACGGTGGCGACAAGTGGGGGCACGGTGGCGACAAGTGGGGGCACGGTGGCGACAAGTGGGGGCACGGTGGCGACAAGTGGGGGCACGGTGGCGACAAGTGGGGGCACGGTGGCGACAAGTGGGGGCACGGTGGCGACAAGTGGGGGCACGGTGGCGACAAGTGGGGGCACGGTGGCTGCGTTTTGATGGCATGGCACGGTGGCTGCGTTTTGATGGCATGGCACGGTGGCTGCGTTTTGATGGCATGGCACGGTGGCTGCGTTTTGATGGCATGGCACGGTGGCTGCGTTTTGATAGGTACAGTGAGGCTGCAATTGTTTTTTTTTTTTTTTGCACCCCCCCAAAAATTTTGAGCACCAGTCGCCACTGCAGGACACTCTACTTTGCAGATAGAAAAAGGAGCTGTGTGTTAGTGGGCGTCCTGACACTCCTGCTTGCCCTCTCCCCCTCAAGAGGCTTTCTCCACACCAGGGAGAAAGTCTTGCATTACCGTGTGGAGTTACAGACAGAAAAAACAGGAAGTGAGGATTTCTCAGAAGAAATAAGAACATTTTAAAAACAAAATGGAAGGATGAGGTAAGTGAAGGACTGCACTAAGGTAAAGGAAGCTATTTAGGGGAAAAAAATATTTACCTTTACAACCCCTTTAATGAAGCATGTGTTAATGCGTGCCATAGCTCTCTTTAAAACAGTGCAACAATGTGATTCGGTTCTAAATAGATACGAATATAATAATAAATTTAGCGCTTATTTCTTGTATACAAAGCAATTTGATGAATGAAAAAGTAAACTTTGTTGTCAGTGTTTACAGTTACCCGAAGTTTGTTTTTAAATATCCTAATTTTTTAGTGAAGTATATTATCCTGTTTATAATTTAGTAAAAAGCAGGGCTTCCGTGCCACTGATAAAAGTAGAAGGTGTGTTTTTTTGAGTGTCTCTTATAAAGAAGCTGTTGTTTTATATCTGCTGTCCGGGGGTTAGAGCTTGGAGATTAATTAGTAAACTGGAATGTGCTGCAGCAAATGTGCGTGATTGGCAATCACATCTGCTTCAGCAACTGGTGGTGGGGCCATACTGCCCTCCTGTTCAGATATTTCCAAAAAGGCTTAAGAGTCCTCTGCCGCATTCTACGTTTCCTAGTTGGAACGAATAACTGTCCAGGATCGGATTCCTGGTTTAATGAGGGGTGAAAAACAAACAATGCTTTTATTTTGTTTTTTTGACTCGCCAAAATTACATTTACAGTAGGCTCTATTTCATGTCAATTTACCCACCTCCTACTGCAAACTTTCTCTTGTGTTTGTATATATTACCTGTCCATTTAAATAGCGTTGTGACCTGTATCAAACAGTATAGTTTGCATATGTTGATTTAGATTGTGGAGATTCATGAGGGTTGATGATTAGACAGCTGTGCCCTGGGATAATCAGCAGCTGAATCTTGTCAACCAGCTTCCGATTGCCAATTATAACAATAATCCACTTGCTGACCATCCGTCCTTAATCAAGCAGCGTGACCTCACACTTACATCATGTAGTGGGTCACTGCCGGGAAAGTGAGCAGAATTTGTCATGAGATGGCTCTTTAAGGTAGTAATTTTATCCAGATGTTAAGAAAAGTAAGAATTGGAAGAACTCTTTCCTTTATATGTTGATAAAAATGATTTGCTTCTCAAGGCTTGAAGCCTGCTGTGACATGGTTTGTGAAAGTTTAAAAAAATATATATATATATTTTTTTTAGAGAAACATGGTTAGGCAGGCCATACACAGTGCAAATTTTTTTCTTGCAACCATGGGTTGCAGAAAAGAAATTTGCATGATTCCCTCATGAACACAAAGTGCTGACAGGGGGATTTGGCAATGGTCTTCTCCCAGCAGGGGTGAGGGAAGCATGGTGAATATTTCTAGCGGCTATAGCAGCCACTAGCAATAATCACAAGAGAATCCAGCAGGCGGGTTGTACCCAAGTTGATTGAGCTATCAACTTGGCACATTCAGCCTATCCATTGACGACCCGACGGTTCCTGCTTAACCATTGACGACCCGACGGTTCCTGCTTACCCATTGATGACAACAGGGTGCAGGTTAGCCAGCCAAGTCAGGTGCAGTCAGCAAGGCACTACAGATGGATGGCAGAGGCAGGCTCAATCAGGTGGCAGCTGTGAAATGTCCTGCTTGCTCTCCTCCCTCTTAGCCACGCTGTCTGAAGATGGCAGAGGTGGTTGGAGCCGAGCGGAGCTAAATCTCCAGCCGCAGAGGCGGCGCGCTGTGGATGCTGGGGCGGCCTCCGCTTCAGTCTGACGTCACGTCACATCCCTCGCAGGTTGCTTGGCGCCTCTTCTCTGCGGCAGGAAACAACGCTGGGGTGCAGGGCACCCACTGCACCCCGTATAGGATCAGCCCTGATCACTGTTCCTGATCAGTGACATGTCACTAGGCAGAACAGGGGAGTGCCTTGCCGATCGCAATCACAGGCTGCCCGGGAACATCGATTTCCTGAGACCTGTGAACGCAATGGCAGGCAAATTTAAGAGAATGTACTGGTTCGCCCATTTGCCTGCCCGTGCCATTGTGTAGACGTATATGTGCGTGCGCTGGTCACTAAGCGGTAAAAAAAAAAAAAAAAATATATTAAATGCACATTTTGCAGGTAAAACATGTGCAGTTAATTAATTTTTTTTTATTTGGAGCCTGTAAAGCATTGCACCAGCGATCAGCAGATCACGGGTACCAGCGGGTCTCATGCAGACTTGTCTGTGTATCTTTCTAGTCGTACCTCTTACAGGCAGGCAGATGCACACCGACAGGAAAAGATAATGAACTACCAAAGTGCTCAACGGCGCCATGGTAGTTCATCGAAAATGCAAGCACACAACCACAAAGGCTGTTGGTGCTTGTAGTTTCCCATTCACAGAGCACTGTAAAGGAATGGCGTGGCTGGGCAGATGGAGCCCTGCACAGATATTATTTTCAGTGGCATTGGGCTCCTGGAGAAGATACCTGCTCGCTGTCACTGGGGAGCGGGAGAGGCTGCTGCTGCTGGAACATGCTCCCATATTCTACCCTAAATACAGGTGGAACATGTAACATTTTCCAAAAGGTGAACTTTGGAAAAAAAATCTCTAATGCCGCGTACACACGATTGAAAATTCAGACAAATGTCTGAAATTCCGATCGTCAAGAACGCGGTGACTTTCAACACGTATGACAAGCCGAGATCAATGAAGTTCAATAGGCAGTTCTGCTCTTCTGCTTAATTCTGAGCTTGCATGTTTTTTTCGCGCACCGTAATTGCATACAGACGATAGGAACTTTTTCCGTCGGGGAAAAATAGAGAGCCTGCTCTCAATCTTTTGTTTGACGGAAATTCCGACAGCAAAAGTCCGAGGGAGCCTACAGACCAAAAGCTCACATCGGACTTTTCTTGTCGGAATTTCCGATCGTGTGTATGCGGCATAAGTCTTTAGTGACCCAACCTGTAATGAAGGCTGTGACGTGCAAGCAGCTGGATCCCAGAGAAATCTTTTGTACAGGAATACCCTGTCCTTTATCTGCTGCTAATGATCCAGCCTGGGGGAAAGGTAATACCCCTGAGTTTTTTTGTGAAGCTGCAGTGAACAAGCTTCCGGTGTGGACCCACCCCCTCCTTCTCCTCCTCTTCTATTGGGAAAAGCTGTTTCATTGATTTAAACTACATGTAACATGATCTGTGAATTGGGGAAAGAATCCCATGACTCTTCAGACTCTCCTTCATTCACATATCTTGATACATGCAGTGTATACTGTATAAAACCTTTTTCCTAGTGGAGGAGGAAGTACGAGGGGGCGAGTCCTATTCGAGAGCTTGTGCATTACAGCTTCACAGTAGCCTCCGAGCAAAAAACCCTTGCAGTTGCCGATCAGCTGGAGTGACGTGACCAAGGGCACCAAGCGCACATTGTAGGAGGTATCTCTCGATGGTAAATACCCTTTCACGGGCACAATTAAACCCTACACAAACAGCGCTGAGAGACCGTAGTTCTCACATTGTGTGTTGCAGTGGCTTTACAGTGCGCTGATGGTCCGGTTTCCCTGCTGTTGGTATAGTTTTAAATTGTAGCTGGGAAATGGTATCTCCCATCGAGAGATACCTCCTACGGTGTGCACATGCGCTATGATTGTCAGCCCAGCTAATTAGCAAATCAGCAGTTGTGCTATGATGCCTGCGCAGTTTGTCCCGGGCACTATTCAGTGGGTCTCGTCTCGACACAACACCGGAAGGTCAGTGGCAGGAATAGGGCTGGGCTGTAGTTCTCTGGGTTTGCTAAAGAGGGAGCACAGCAGGGTCTGTTTCTTTTCAGACACAATGAGGGTTATGAATTAATTTTTAGCCTCTTCAATAAAATACATGTCATTAAGTTAAGAGTAGTACCATCATCCATCATCATCATGTAGGGTGACCCCTACATTCACCAGGATTTCCCTTTCGGGGACTGGAGCTTCGGTGACTTGATTGGCTGTCACGATATTTGTACTGTTTTAGTTGGTTTTGTTGTTTGATGTTTTTATTTATTTTTTGATATTATATTAATAAATGTATTAAATTTTTGATACATTTACTCTGAGTCTATCTACTTACCTTGTACCGGTATAGTCCTTTTGCCTGTTCTTTCTTTCTTGGGTCTCTTGGGTTTTTTGTTTCCCTGAGCCCTCTCGCTATCTAACAATTAGGGTTATTACAGTTGAGAATCTTCACTCATGAGATGTGTGACTATTCACTTCAGTTATACAATAATGTGAATGGAAAATTTCTGTTCACTTTGAATACCCAGTCATGTGTGGATGCTATTCACATGATTGGATAATTGAAGTGAATGTTCACACCATCTTATGAGTTGAAGATTCTCAACTCCCTTAGAAAAATCCACCCACACGTCTCTGATTAAAACTTCATATTAAGCCAAAGGAAGAGGAATGAGTCCTTGATTTTACAGATAACAATTTTTTTGTGTGAATTTTAGCTTCAGCTACTGAGCTTTGTAAACAATGTGTGTTTGCTGCAGAAAATGTAAAAAAGCAAATAAAAATTCACCTCTTTAAAATAGGAATAAAAAAAATAGTGTGCAATATTTCATATTTACCTAAATATATACATTTTAAAAGGTTACTTTTCTTTTTTAGCTCTAAAATCAAGAAAATGTATACGATATACAGTATATAAAAACTGTATAGTATAGACAGCTATACTTTCCCATCATAAAGAGATAAGTATCTTTTCTATCGGAGTGGTCTACTAATTTAGGCAAAGACATTGGCAGTATTCAAAGGGAATTTTTCAACAGCAATTTAGACATTTTCTTTGTGCAGCAGAATATTTTGTTTTGCAAAGCTTTATTGATTGATCTTTGTCCAGGTTGATGGCTCATTACTAGTTTTTGAATTCGCATTAAGCAGAATTCCTTCTTAGGTGAAAGTCCTCTGCAAATGTAGTGTGTGCAACATGGCAGAAAATTACAATGGACCAATATATTAGAAATGTCTAAGAACTAATATGTACTTCCAGAGTAAATCTGCCAGTCGTGGTATGTTTTCACAAGGTTTGGCAAAGTAATTGTGCATACTCTAGGTACTGAAATTATTTTGTTAAATGAACTGGAAATGATCTGTTAAATGGTCTGCATAGGGACTGTTCAGTCATGTGTTGCAAGCCTGCTGCACCCTTACCTTTACTGTCCTCTGTGACTGCAGTTGTGTAGAGACTTGGGGCTTAAAGCACTTTTTAGTAAATAGTATGTGTAATTAATGGCCAGTGCTGGCCTTTTCATTTGGCATTCCTCTTGTTTAGCTAAATGTCTAATGTGCCAAATCACTTTGGTCACTATTATCAATATTATTTGCTTGGTTTAAGTCGGGTCAGCATTTCTCTAAATTGCAGCATTACTTTCTGTAGTTCCACAAAGAGTTATCTGTGAATAACTTGCTGGATATGTTTATAATCTGTTTTAAAATTCAGGTTAAATTAAATTAATTAATTAAATTAAATTATGGGAAACCGCACAGATTTCACATGCAGAGTCAACCGTTTACATCAATTTCAGGGGAGGGGGGTACGTAGTGGAAGGGCTAGATGGAGAGTTAAGTCACAAAGATATAGTTAAGGACAGAATTAAAATAATACAAGTTTAAAGATAAAGTAGGAATATGGGATAGGAGAAATTAAGTGTATAAGAGTAAAGAGTAAAATAAGTAGAATGTATGTATAAGATGGTTTATCTGTAAAGATGTACTATGATTATTTTTGTGAAAAAATAAAAAATAAAAATAAAGAATTGAAAAAAAAAATGATGGAAAAACGCACAGATTTCACTTGCAGAGTCAACAGTTTACATCAGGGGTCTCCAAACTTTTTTCAAAGAGGGCCAGATTTGATGAAGTGAACATGAGTGAGGGCCGACTATTTTGCCTGACATTCTTTGAACCATTAAAATTCAGTCTGAGTGTGTTCGTCCGAGCACTAATACACGACCCAACAAGAATTCTCTTGCCTTTGTGGCTGTGTGTGGTGAAGAGATGAGCTTGGGCGTGTTATTTGGATATACTGTGTATATTTCTTTTGTGGCTCCAACGAATCCCAGAGCGCTGCTCAGGACTAAGGATGAGCTTGGGTGTGTTATTTGGATATACCGTATTTATCAGCAAATAACACACACAGGCTTACTATTGCCACCAGTGCAGCCTCACACGTGCCACCAGTGCAGCCTCACACGTGCCACCAGTGCCTATCTGCAGCCTCAGAGGGCAGAGGGAGGGGGACAAGACGGGTGCCGACAGATTACAAACAGGAGAATCTCTTGTTTACTCTGTGGCAAACAGGAGATTCTATTCACCTAATCTGACGGCGCTCGTCCTGCCCCCTCCCTGTCCCCTCCAAGGAAGCGCCGATAAATACAGTGTATATCTTTTGTGGCCCTCGGGGCCACAAACAATCGATATCCAAATCCCCAGGGGGGCCATATTAAATCAACAGGGGGGCCGCATTTGGCCCGCTGGCCGGACTTTGGACATGCCTGATTTACATCAATTTCACATACATTTTCATGAGCGTTTTAGTAAGTTTTTATGCACATTGTGGGCCACAATAGATATATACCCTATACCCAGACTGGGGGCTCTGCTCCCGCTGATAAATACGGTATATCCAAATAACACGCCCAAGCTCAACCTCAGTCATGAGCAGCGCTCGGGATTCGTTGGGGCCACAAAAGAGATATATACAGTATATCCAAATAACATGCCTGAGCTCATTTCTTCACCACACACAGCCACAAAGGCAAGAGAATTTTTGTTGGGCAGTGTATTAGAGCTCGGGCAAACACACTTAGATCAAATTTTATTGGTTCAAAGAATGTCAGGCAAAATGGTCGGCCCTCGAGCATGTTCACTTCATGGAATGTGGCCCTCTTAGAAAATTTGGACAACCCTGGTCTAAAGGGATGCAGGCCCTGCAGCTTTCCTCATTGGAGGCCTGCAGGTGCAGAAGCTGACTGACTTCCCCACGTGGACACAGACAAACACACAGGGATTTCTTCATAATAACAAAAGTTATATTACAATGCATGTAATGTACATAGATCACCCAGTGGGGAATGTTTTTTTTTTTTTTTTTCTCAACAAAAGTGGAGTTGCGCTCTAAATTATTTCTGGGTAATCTTTTCTTCCTATTTGTTGGCGGTTAGTGACTATGGCAGAAGAAAACCTTAAAGACACTTGTGACTAGCCTATTAAACGGGGTTAGCAATGCAGCTGCCATTTTCCTCTTGATTTGGTTTCTTTTAAAAGAAAACTGCAAACAAGATACATGTTAAAAATTTTTTTAGAATACACCATACACTCATGGTAGGAAAGACTGTACAAAATTAATGGGTATTTTTTCCTAATCATTGCCTGATGCAAACCTACACATTCACTATGTATACATTTTTTGTGGTTGGTGTTAAGGCAATAACAGTTGGAAGTAAAAGTCTGTGAACCTTCACACAACTTGTGATTTCAATTGATTATGAGGGGCCAAAAAAAAAAAAAGGAAATCCTGGATAACCCTTTCTTGATACACAAGTGGTGTATCTTGAACAACTGGGCTCATTGTGAAGAATAGGGGAGTTGTCTCTTTACCTAAGTGCTTTGTCTGTGTTCCTAAGTGCTAATAGCTGACCAATATGGAGACCAGTCATTTAAAATCACCTGTCGGGGAAAGTCCTTCCAGTTTCTTTATATGGTCCCCAGAGCCCCATTGTTTTTACGTTTGTAGGCTTTGTAAAATGGTATGCTAGTGTAAAAAATATACGACCAAACACATTTAACAATTGTGGGTCAATTAATAACCAGACAGTTTTTACATTGGTACCTAAATAAGGATGGGGCACCTGGTGGGTTCAGTTGACAATCATTTTCCTGATATTCATAGAAAGTTGTGGTGGGTTCAGTTGACAATCATTTTCCTGATATTCATAGAAAGTTGTGGTATACACTGACTTACTGGGCTGTCAGGATGAGGTTAACACTAGAAGACATAATATCATGTTGAGTCTTAAAGTTAGGCGGACTGAGGTCTTAATAGTCCATTAAAAAATTTTTTTTAGCGGGGCTAACACATACCAAATGCGGGCATTGAAATACCAAATCCAGCAGCCTGCCAACATTCGTTAGCAGCACTACTGTACACTTATCATAGTAAGGTCTCAAATGCATTGCTATAAAAAAATAAATAAATCTTGTCATTAAAGAAAATATGGGGTTTGCCACATTGGTTCTTTTCATCTTTAAATGCTAGTGACTTGGCTGTTTGGCTAACCCTTTGCCTTAAAGCAGAGGTCCACCCAAAAGTGGAACTTCCACTTATTCCTCCACTCGGCTCCCAGCACACAGCGGGAGCCAATCGGCGGGCGCAGCGCGACTCACGTATGCGCCGTAGGGAACCGGGCAGTGAAGCCGGAGCGCTTCACTTCCTGGTTCCCTCACCGTGGATGGAGGGGGGAGCAGCAGGGTGACGAGCGATCGCTCTTCGTCTGCTGCGGACGCCGCTGGACTCCAGGACAGGTAAGTGTCCTAATATTAAAAGTCAGCAGCTGCAGTATTTGTAGCTGCTGGCTTTTAATATTTTTTTTTCAGGGGGACATCCGCTTTAAAAGTCAGCAGCTGCAGTATTTGTAGCTGCTGACTTCAAATTTTTAATGGGGTGGGTGGATCTCCTCTTTACGTACTTTGAGTCACTGACCCTGCACAAGTTTTTAGATCAATGACTTCAGATGCATGCTTGTTCTGGGCCATTGATGCTAAGTATTGAGCCAACAACCAGAGAATAAACATTTTCAGAAGGAGAGCCCAGCAATAGCAAGCCTTTATATTTCTCCTGTGGCAGATTTTCTTTAAGTGCGCAGGTTACTTGGTATTTGAGGGTTTGTCTGGGCCTATTTCTAGTTGACCTTGCTATATACTGTAAGCCTGGCTTGCCATTTCACTCTTTGAGTTTTCATGTTACTATAAGACAGAAGATAAACTCCCACATTCACTCCTTCTGAAGAACAGGTTTTGGAAAGGCTTTTTTTCCTCTTTAAAAACTCCAATGTCAAATAATCCTTTCCAGCGGGTGAAAGAACCACTTGGTAAATGTTTGGTATGGCCCAGTAAGTTGAAGCAGTCCACTTCGTAGGTCTGTGTTCAGGTTTAGCCAGGGCCAGGCCATTCCAACTCATAGAGAATCTTATTGGTCTGCGCTTTACAGGGAGCAATGGAAGAGAATGGAAGTCCGCCACTGACACAGTTTGAAATAAAATTCCAAATGAAAGTCCTTAACATTAGTATATGGTTTGTAGCGTCAAGGAAAAGTATATCCCTCCAACCCTCAAATCAAGTGCTGGCTTGAATCGGTCACTTCTCCATACATGGCTCTGTAAAATCCAAAAGAAAAGCCACTGGCAAAATTTAAACAATTGACAAGCTTAACCACATAGTCCCGCCCCCAGAATCACCCCTCTAACTTGTTTCACCCAATGGGTTTATTCATAGATGGTAATTTAAGGCCAGTGGATAAAACATGTCTGAGGGGTGGTCATGGGGGCAGGATCATGTGCTGATTACATCTTTGCCTGTGAAGCCATCAAAGATGTGCAGCTTTTCTATTGAGTTATAGTAAGTAGAATGAAGTTTTAAAGTGTTAACCCAAAAATAAAATATACAGATCTTGTTCATTTAAAGCAGATTAAACAGCACAGTGCTTGTGTTGTGTAATCTGCCACCCTCTAAACTGTAAAAAAAAAAAACCTCCTTGAATCTGCCACTTCCTGTATGCCCTTTTTAAACTGACCAAGATAACCAGTGCTACTCTCCCCCGATCACTGTGGTCAAAGTGCGTCCCTCCGTGATGCACTGCCCAGCTTTGCTCTGCTCTCCTCTCTCCCCCTTACCCCCCTCCTTCCTGCCTGTGAGCACCCTCAGTGACCGCTCCACCCCACTGCCGCTAGTATTGTAAATAAAAAAATAAAAAATTGTCACTGCCAGCCTTTCTATCAGAGGCTGACATACTACACTGTAAATCCTTTCTAAAAACAAGCAGTAAATGGCTATCTTCAGGCCGGTCACGTGACTCGCACGCAGCTCCGAGACAGGGCTTCTGTGGGACGAGCCGAGTGGCCACATGATCTCCCAGGCTGACGTCAGAGGGAGATCAGTCCCTCCTGCAGTAGCCATGTATCGGATCGAAAAAGCGGTCGCGAGTCACGTGACTGGATTAAAGATGGCTCTAAATGGCTATTTACACTGCTCGTTTTTATAAAGGATTTACACAATGTTGTTTGCCAGCCTCTAATACAGCGGCTGAGTTTAAATAAAAAAGGCTTAACAAACGCTATAAGGGAAAAAAAAGTGTGTGTTTTTGTATGTGTGTGTGTGTATATATATATATATATATATATATATATATATATATATATATATATATATATATATATAAAAAAGATATATAATAAGAATATACCATACACACCCACCCCTACCAAAATCCAAACCACATAATTTCTAATACCTAAACCTTATGTTGGCTATGTAGTAAATGTATTCTGGAGATTTGCCTGGAGTTGACTAAAAAGGCATATGGTGGCTGAATAATAGAATGTCCTACTCCTGCCAAGTTATTTCTTAGACATTTTATTTTTGGCATTTTACCATAAACTGTTGACTTGCTTATGTGAGCCCTTAAGTACATACACTTTAGTGTCTGTACCAGGGTTCTATAAGTACTAAGCAACATCTGACTCAAATATCTGCTGACACCAATTATCATTTGAGCTTTCTGTAATGGGGCATTCCAGTGACCACTAATGTATGAAGCATTCTTCCCACGGATCACCACTGTAGTGGACCATGCTCCTACTAACCACCAGAGTAAGGCAGGCCTTTTCCTATTTACCACCAGTGTAAGTCCACCTAGCTCCTATTTCCTGATTTTTGGACTCCCTTTATGGGGGAGTCTCTTGGTATAGTACAGCGGCGTGAGCCGCGTGATGTCAAGGCCGGAGGCAAGGGAGTACACGGAGCGCTGGGCAGGGAGCTGTGTCGGAGCTGCCTGTGACAGACAGTCAAACTAATCGCACTGCCTGCCTAGGAGGAACCTAGCAGTGTACTCTGCTAAAAAAGTAACCACTAACCGCACAGAACCTGTAAGAAATTAAGTTTGTACTTTGATGTCAAATGGCTGGATTTGGGGGGGGGGGGGGTGGTTAGTGGTTAACTAACTGAACTGAACTGACCAGCACTTTTTAATGAAAAATGGCAGATAAAAAAAATGTATCTGCCATTTTTTCACAGTGGCACAGTAAGGCTGCAATTTATATTTTTTTTGTTAGTCAGAGAAGGCAAGCATGGCTCAATAACACACAAAAATTTTTTTTACAAAAACTTTGTGTGTTATTGAGCCATGCTTGCCTTATCTGACTACCAAAAAAAAAATTAATTGCAGCCTCACTGTGCCCATCAAACGCCGCCACTGTGCCCATAAATTATAATATATATTATTTGTGTCCAATTTTTAAATAAAAGTTTGGATTTTATTATATTGACTTGGAGCTTTTCAATTCTGGTTATTTTAAATCAATGAAGCTAATTAAAATGTCTCATGTAATGCATACAATTATTGAAAAAAAAATTGAAATAGGGGGAAAACAAAGAAAAGTAATTTTCGGTTTCGAATTTTTTTTATATTTCGGTTTTGTTTCGGTTCTGAAATTTTCATTTCGGTGCATCCCTAATTATTAACGTTCCCATTTTAATTGTAGTTACTAAGTGTCAAGTGGCTAGTGTGCCACATTACTTTTTCCTTTTTTTGAATTTACTCTTTTATCTCGGGTTACTGTTAATACTAATGTATCATAAGCTGTAGATTTATTAGCAAGGGTTTACTAAGGCCTGACAATTATTTCAAGGGTTGCTGCGTGTTAAAAAGGTTAAGGAAGGCTGGTCTATACTGTGGCATTGTGTGACTGTTTAACCAGATGTTTACAGTGACTAGGAGGGTAGGTCATTCCTTTAGTAGGTACAACAGCAAAAATTCTAATGCCGCGTACACACAATCAAATTTTCCATTGGAAAAACCTTGGATGGTTTTTCTACAGAATTCCGCTCAAGCTTGACTTGCATACACATGGTCACACAAAAGTTCTCTGAACTTTCGTCTGTCAAGAACACGGTGACGTACAACACTACGACGAGCCGAGAAAATTAAGTTCAGTGCTTGCGAGCATGCGTCAAATTGTTTCCAAACATGCGTCGGAATTTTGCGCATCGGAATTGCTACAGACGATCGGATTTTCCAGCTCTCAATTTTTTGTTGGTGGAAATTTCGACAACAAAAGTGCGATGGAGCATAAGCAGGGTTGGAATTTCCGTTCAAAAGCTCACATCGGATTTTGGCTGTTTGAATTTCCGATTGTGTGTACGGGGCATTAGAGGCCAATGGGTGTAAACAAAATGCATAACAAAAGTGTGTCAAAATGTGTTATTTCCAAAATTGTGGACACCAGGCAATCACATCTATCTGTATTGCCAAAAGTACGACATCCCTTTTAAATTATTGAATTCTAAGTGTTTCCACTAATAATGCCCAGCATACAAGCGCACCTTTGCCACAAGATTGGAAATGCAAAATTGTCAAACATTTTGAGTGGTCTCTGCTCAAGCATGATTGTGCCCCTGCGCACGAAGCCAGGTCAATAATGACATAGTTTGATGAGTTTGGTGTTGAGGGACTCAAATGGCCTACATAGAACCATGACCTTCATCCCTATTAAACAGTTAGTCCGCCCAAACTGATAAAATAGTTATACATGATTGGTTTCCTAAGGCACAGCTGTATCTTCTGGACTGCCCAGCAGCAATATCTACTCTAGGCTTTGTCCCCTCCACATTGAGTTTTGGGTGTTTCATCTCCTTTGCACTTTCCTTTACAGTAAATCAAAATTCCTGCAGGCAGAGTAGGGCTCCCTTGTTATGAACACCCTTAAAGTTCCAGAGATATCGCAGAGAGAGGGTTTTAAATATCAGTTCTGTGTGCTTCAACCCTTTCTCTGGCCATTTTTGTTTTTTACTAATTTGCACACGTGTTTAAATCCACATTTTTGGCTTGAAAATTACTTGGAACCCCTAAAATATTATATACTGTACAAGCCGAGAACCTATTGAATAAAGAGATGGTAGTTGCAATTTTACATTTGTTTGATATTTGCATAAATGTTTATCAAACCTATATTTTTAGCAGTCAATGGAAGTGAGCAGAAACCAGCATATTGATCATAAATTATATGGCACCAACATCCCTTAATTAGAAAATGATTATGTACAGGATATGGGATTTTAAAGGTGTTGTAAAGGATTTTTTTCCCCCCTAAAAAGCTTCCTTTACTTTAGTGCAGTCCTCCTTCACTTACCTCATCCTTCGATTTTGCTTTTAAGTGTCCTTATTTCTTCTGAGAAATCCTCACTTCCTGTTCTTCTGTCTGTAACTACACGCAGTAATGCGAGGCTTTCTCCCTGGTGTGGAGAAAGCCTCTTGAAGGGGGAGGGGGTGAGCAGGAGTGTCAGGACTCACACAGCTCCTTTCTCTATCTGCAAATTAGAGAATGTCCTGACTTGCCTGCTTGCCCCCTCCCCCTCAAGAGGCTTTCTCCACACCAGGGAGAAAGCCCTGCATTACTGTGTGGAGTTACAAACAGAAGAACAGGAAGTGAGGATTTCTCAGAAGAAATAAAGACATTTAAAAGCAAAATCGAAGGATGAGGAGGTGAGTAAAGGAGGACTGCACTAAGGTAAAGGAAGAATATTTAAAAAAAGAATAGAAAAGTCTTTATTGATAACAACATTCTAAAAGTAATGGATACAGTTCATTCAAAGTCTTGGGTATACACCTGCTCCCTAACAGGTTTTTTCAATGGGTTTTTTCAATGACAACGCCGGCCGCTAGGTGGCCTTTGCGTTGTTTTCTCATTTGCCTATGCAAATGAGCCTAATACGCCGATTCCCGAACGTTTTTAGGCCGCCCCGTCGTCGTTTACGTTGTTTCCATACGCGTAAGGTTACCCCTGCTATATGAGGGGTAGGTTTCCGAAGTTCGGTCATTGCCATGTTAAGTATGGCGTCGGGGCAGCGTCGTCTTTTTTCGTCGGTTACGTCGTTTTACTAAGTCGTTCGCGAATAGGGAATTGCGTAAGTGACGATCACGTCGTTTTGACGTCGGTTTCAACGACGCTTTGTGACGTGAGCTGGAGCATGCGCACTGGGCTTTTTTCCCGGCCGGCGCATGCACAGTTCGTTTGATGCAGGGGCGTGCTTAATTTAAATACAGCACGCCCCCTCCCTCACTATTTGAATTACGCGGCCTTACGACGCCGCATTTACGCTACGCCGCCGAAAATTACGGAGCAAGTGCTTTGAGAATACGGCACTTGCTCCAGTAATTGGCGTAGGCGTAGCGTAAATGCGGTACGATACGCTACGCCGCCAGATACGCCATTTTTTGAGAATCTGGCCCAATGAGTATCAAGCTGTTGGTGCAAGTAAGACAAACATTCATGATATATAATACACATATTGAACAAAACAATATAATGATACATAAATAAAACTTGTGCATGCATTATATCAGGTTGCAAACATGTGGACATTTTTTTTTGTGTAATATAATTCCTAATTGGGTCGGAAAGTTTTAAAAGATGACATTGTTGAATAAATAGATACCAGAATATAAAATAATGTGTGCCTGTAAAACACCCAAAAAAAAACAAAAAAAAAAACATATGCCCAAATTGTCCATAGATCGTTCTTTTTTTTTTTTAACAATAGATTTTTTTTTTAACAATTTTATTGAAAGTATTTACTTAACAGTACAGATTAAGATTGTCACATTAATCCTTAGTAACAGAACGAGTTACCTTGGTTCATAAGATTGTTCTTATAACAATACAGTACTTGGTAGCCTGTACCAGCCTACCCCTACCGGGTTCAATCTGTAGGCATGGCTAGGCCTCCAATTGAGTTAACTATTTGTATATAGAAAATCATAAAGAAACAGAAAATGTATACACATATATACATAAACATATATATATATATATATATATATATATATATATATATACACGTACACATGCATACCGAAATTTAAAAAAAATGAACTTAACAAAACTTGCTACACAGATCAATAAAGTAGGTCCAGGATAATACATTACAACTGGGGTAAGTATATATCTGACTTTGACGTATTTCAAACTTGACAATAGATTACATATTACACTCTTTTAAGTATTTGGATGCTCTGTGATGGGTGATCCAAGCTAACCATTTCTTTCTGAATGTAGTAATGGAATAGTTTTTATAAGCCAGCATTAATTCGTATTGGGCCTGGATAGATCGTTCTTTTTAAACCTTTATCAGCGCACTTTAAAGTTGGTGATGAATGATGGCCTTAGAATCATTCCTCCCACTTTTACCACGCACATCAATACCTAATATACAGTATGTTCCAATATTGTCATTTACGTATTTATGCCCACCCTTTGCACATTTCTGTGTGGAGGTTAAAATCTTTTTTTTTTTTTCTTTTTTTTCTTATTTGATTACCGTATATTTATTTTAACATTTTTAAACACATGTAACATTATTGCCATCACAAGGGGGCTTCCGCATTACTATGCAGTTATGTACACAGTACATGTATGGTGGTACTCCTCTCTCACTATACATTTATATATGTATGATGCTTATCCTGTGGGTTAAGGGGGTCTGTGGCAATGCTTGCACTACATAGAAAGGTGCCCTGCATTTCAGTTTAGAAAGCGTTCTTTCTGGTTTTCAGAAGATATACTATTAACTCAGACTATTTGGCACTATGAAATGACTTTCTAAAATGCTGAATTGTTTTTTATTTTTTGTTTAGAGCCAGTAAAAGTGGCAGTGTAATTACCTTACAAGTCTCTGAGCACAAGGCTTCCTTCCTCTGGATGAGGCTCATTAAATTCAGAAATAAGTTGTGCTGGACTTTATTGGTTTGCCTTTTTTAAGAGCCAGGCCAGTAGAAAAATCAATGCAATTCTGCTCAGTGCTGAGCCAAGCAGTTACCTTGAGCAGACGAAAACGAATACGGCTGTTGCCTTGGCAGTACTTGCGTTATTTCCCTATGTGAATTTTAAGCAGCAGAAGCAGCCCAGAATCTTTGTTTGCTAGAGATTTGACTAACAAATACTTGACCCTCCCTACCTGTTCTACTTACTGCTATACTGAGCTGCCCACTTTTTTGGTACATATTTGCATAAGATAAAAAAAAAGCATTGTCTCCTGACCTTGTCAACCTGTGTAATGCAGTAGTTGTCACTTTACACATATCCATGAGAAAAATGGGCCCAGGTGCTCAGCAAATCGTGAAGTATAAGATGGCAAAAGATAAGGTGGCACTCTCACGTTTTGAAAGGTGAACCCTCTGCAAAGGTGTGTGCAGCCTATTTTTATTAAGGTGTGCGTCCCAAATGCACATGCCTTTCTCAGGGCGGTGAATGAATAGGAAGTGCTCTGTGCTGAGTGTCTGTGTTCATTCACAAACTGAAGCAAAGTAAACACAGTTTACTATGCTTCAGTTATGAATTAACACAGTGAGTCTGTGGTCTGATACTCCTTCCATTTCAATATTATCGCTTGCACAGTGCTTCTTGGGATGTTTAAAGCTTGGGAAATCTTTTTGTATTCAAATCCAGCTTTAAACTTCTCCACAACAGTATCTCGGACCTGCCAGGTGTGTTCTTTATGATGCTCTCTGCGCTTTAAACGGACCTCTGAGACTATCACAGTGCAGGTGCATTTATGCGGAGACTTGATTACACACAGGTGGATTCTATTTATCATCATTAGTCATTTAGGTCAACATTGTATCATTCAGAGATCCTCACTGAACTTCTGGAGAGAGTTTGCTTCACTGAAAGTAAAGGGGCTGAATAATTTTGCACACCCAATTTTTCAGTTTATTTGTTAAAAAAATATCCAATAAATTTCGTTCCACTTCATGATTGTATCCCACTTGTTGATTCTTCACAAAAAATGACAGTTTTATATCTTTATGTTTGAAGCCTGAAATGTGGCAAAAGGTCGCAAAGTTCAAGGGAGGCGAATACTTTCGCAAGGCACTGTACCTGTTTTGTTTTGGGGAACTCATTAGGGAGCAGCCCATTAGTCAGGAACTGACTTGAGTTTAGTTAGTGGCAGATGCTTATTTTATTCTATGGACTAGCTGTAAGAAGCCCTCTTGCATTGAAATGGTTTTCTTGCTAAATAAAATTGCAGGACAAACCTGCTTGGGCTGTATCTGGGTGTTTCATGCATGACTTACTGCTGTAATCAATTGCACATTTCCCTTTTACACTATTTTACACTATGTATAATATCCAGTTATTGATGTTGCGATGTGCCTACTTCCTGCTACAGATATTGGGCCAGATCCACAAAGAATTACGGCGGCGTATCTCCAGATACGCTGCCGTAATTTCAAATTCCCGCCGGCGTATCTTTGTTTTGTATCCACAAAACAAGATACGTCGGAATTACGGTAAGATACGACTGGCGTAACGTTATTACACCGTCGTATCTTAGTTGCATACTTAAGCTGGACGCTAGGGGCGCTTCCGCCGTTTTTCCACGTTGAATACGCAAATGAGCGAGTTCCGGCAATTCGCGAACGTACGAGCGGCCGGCGCATTCCTTTTACGTTGTTTGCGTAAGCGTATGTCCGGTGTAAAGTTACCCCTGCTATATAGAGGCGTACACCATGTTAAGTATGGACGTCGGGCCAGCGTCGAATTTCCCGTCGACCAGGCTTCGTGGATCTGGCCTATTACGTCCAACTAATGTTAGGACTTGTTCACGTGGGCAGATCTTGATTATTATTCTGTATTGAACTATATTGAAATTGTACTGTCCCCTCTACAAAGCGCTAAGTAAACTGCTCGGGCTATATAAATCCTGTATAATAATAAATAAAAAAATAAGAAAAATAATTAGAAAAATCCAAAAATAAAAATCCAGTTCAATAAATGCTTTTTTTTGTAAAAGTGAATCGGTCAGGTTTACTGTGATGGGTTTACAAAATGAATATTAAACTGTACTTTTGTATAGTTCTCCTTTAAAGTGGTTGTAAAGGTTCTGCAGTAAGGTATTCTCTGAAGGACTGTTTTTGCAACAGCATACTGTGCTGGTTTATTGTTATCTTTGTTAGTTCTTTTTGAAAAAAAATCAAAATAAACACCTTTAGGCTTCATTTCCACTGGCGTTTTTACAGCCACTTTTTCTGAGCGTTTTTTACAGCTTAAAAACCCCTGTCCATGTTTATTTTAGAAAAAAAAAAAAAAGAGCCCTTTTGAGCGTTTGTGCGTTTATGCGCGTTTTTGAGCGTTTTTTAATGTCTGCCGTTTTTACAGCTCTATTGCTGGAGCTTCAGAATGCACTGGTCCCGCGTTTTTTTTGCAGCTTAGCCATCTACATCTCAAAAACATCATGGTGGGCATGAGGCCATAGACTAACATGGACAGGCGTTTTTAAGCTGCAAAAAACGCTCAGAAAAGTGGCTGTAAAAACGCCAGTGGAAATGAGCCCTTAAAGGGTCACTAAAGGAATTTTTTTTTTTTTAGCTAAATGGCTTCCCTTACCTTACTGCAGTACTGGTTTAATGTCCTTATTGTTTGTTTTTGCTTTGAAGTTGCTGTAATCCTGCTCTGTTCTCCACACTTCCTGCTTCTCTGTTTCCTTATAAGCACCATACTGGGAGCTTTCTCACGATGGTTTAAGCTGTCATTACTGTGTGTCTAAAACTTCCCAGAACCAATCAGATTCATTTTAAAAACAAAACACTGCCCTGGATTTGTTTGTTTTTGTTCTGTGTTTCTATTTCTACTTTGCAGAAACATGAAGCCAGTTCAAAAGTGAAACAAGCCTGCATGCACATTATATGATTGATTTTTATCTATTTTTAATAATTTTGAAAAGGAATCGGTTAACTTTTATGTCTCTATACCCTGTAAACATTCATTTCAGCAAAAAAAAATGTTTTCCTTTAGTGACCCTTTAAAAAAAAAAAGTATTCTCTGCATTAAAGTAGAACGCTATGCAAAACTTTTTTTTCTTAATGTTTAGATGTTAGACTAAGGTAGGGTTAGAACCCCTGTGAGTTTATTTTTTGCGGTCTGTGTCACATCGGGGAAATTTACCTCCACTTCCTGTCCCGTAGCAAAAACAGAAAGTGAGGGAAAGTCCCTGCACATTTAAAGGAATTCCTTGGGGGCCCCAGGTCACCAGAATTAGTGTCTCTATTGAAAGGTTTAATTTCCCCTCTATTACTTTTCTGGGGACAATCCACATTTTTTTCTTTTTTTCCATTTACTTTAACGTTCGTTGATGGTGGTAAACAGGACAAATAGAGAGGGTGGATCTCCCTAATGGGGGCACAGACAGAAGTAAAGAACTGATAGGTGTTCTAATCCGTCTTCACTCTATACTAAACGGGGAAAAAAAAATTGCCTTTTAGTTATACCTTTAAGTGGAGTTCCACCCATATAAAAGCCGACAGCTATAAAAAGTATTTTTAATAATCGCACTCCCCAGTCCCACGATCCAGCAATGCGGACGCATAAAGGCCCACTCCTCTCCGTGGTGCTGGCATTCTGCCATTCGCAGCCCCAGCATTCTGCCATTCGGAGCCCCGGGAGGAAGTGGGAGCTGAGTGCCTCTAAAAAGAGGGTACACGCCCCCCCCCAAAAAAAATGACATGCCAAATGTGGCATGTCAGGAGGTCACCATCACTTAAAGCGGAAGTTCCATTTTTGGGTGGAACTCTGCTTTAAATGGGTTGTAAAGGTTTGTTTTTTATTTTCTAAATAGGTTCCTTAAAGCTAGTGCATTGTTGGTTCACTTACCTTTTCCTTCAATTTCCCTTCTAAATGTTTTTTTTTTCATCGGATATCCGATGAAGCTGACTTTCATCAGTCTTGCCTACACACTATTGGTCAAAAATCCGACCGTTTCCAAACGCGGTGGCGTAAAACACTACGACGTGCTGAGAAAAATGAAGTTCAATGCTTCTGAGAATGCGTGGATTTTTGACCGATGGACTTTTTTTTTTTTTTATCCATAGGAACATTTTTAAACCTGTTCTATTTTTTTTCACTGATGGAAAACAAACCGATGGGGCCCACACACGATGAAAACGGTCCATCGGTCTGTTTTTTTCGGACAAGCCAATCGTGTGTACAGGGCTTTAGTCATCTGTCGGCTCCCCAGCACAACCTGCATCCGGCAGCAGCATGGACAAATGAGTATAAGATTTTGTGGCATTGGGGTGTGAGTTGGTCTTGCTACTTCCAGACCTTTTAAGCTGTTTTTTAAAATGCATCACATTTGCTAGAGCAGGGGTCTCCAAACTGCGGCCCGAGGGCCAGATGTGGCCCTTTGCTAGCCTTTATCTGGCCCTTGGGGAACTATTCCTCCCACTGATACCAACAAGAGGGGGCACTATTCCTCCCACTGATACCAACAAGGGGGCCCTATTTCTTCTACTGATACCAATGATGGGATACGTTTCCTCTTACTTATGTGGGGCACTACTATTCCTCCTACTGATCACCAACCTTGAGGCCATATTTATTCTCACTGATGCTGGGCTCAGGACATTTTCTGCCCGCGATCTGGACCTCCTGAAGTCCGAAGGACAATAAACTGGCCCTTGGTTTAAAAAGTTTGGAGACCCCTGTGCTAGAGTATAACTGGTGTAGTTAGAGCTGTAGCGCCATTTTCCCACTGAGGAACTAACTAATGTCTTCAAAGGTTGCAGTTAAATCTTCTATGTATTAAAAAAAAAAAATGCACTGCATACCACGTTTACTACTTGCCATTTAAACAGGCCTCTAAATGTTGTCATTGCCATAGCAGTGGATCTGTGAGAATAGTATATACTGTACGTGCTTGTGTCAGGGATATTAGATTTCAGGCTCTATTGCTGAAAAGCCTGATACAAATGGTAAACATATATTCTCCAAAGTGGCATATAAAATGTCAACACTACATCTGTATGTGAAATAAAACCACAATCAGATTCCTGTTCAGTTCTGGCCATGTGATGCTTTCTGACTCGGTGACAATGGTAGACAAAGTGAGTCTACCTAGTGGGAACACAGTCATAAATAAGGACTAGGCAGAGGTTCTATCCCTTCCCTACACTATTAACATGAAATAAAATATTGTCTGTACAGACACTTTATATTTTGTTTTTCACTGTGAAGACGTCAGATTGTAAAGCTGCATGAATTGCTGCATTCTTTCTTTCCCCTTTTCCTAGACTTGGCCGGGTTTGTTGTGGATGTGACCTACCTGGTCTTCTCTTGTTTCTAATGTATACATTGCCTAAATCTGACATTGAATCTTATGATGTCATTGAGGTAGACTGGTGATTGAGTGCCCCCTGCAGGCTTCTGGTCCAGCCGTGCTCTGCATCTTCATCAGAGCCGATTAGATAATCTATCATGTCAGTTACACATAAACACAGCATATTCAATGATGCTTGGAAATGCAGATCACTTCCATGGTATTGTCTTATTACTTTAGTATTTGCTTTCACATCAAAGTGAAATTTAGAACACCTTCTACTCATTGTGTAAGGCTGGCACGTGCACTCCTCAAACTGTGTGTTGGACAAAAAATATACAAATCTTACAGATTTCTCCATCCATGTTATACAGCGCAGACAGACAAATCTCCCACTGTGCCTATTGTATTCTCTCCCAATTTCACTGGAATTTCAAACCAATGAAAACTATCAATTTCTTTCTTGATCATGGGAGAATATGGATTGTTTATTTTTAGGAACCCAGTGCACAGGTATTTCTCAAGATAAAATGACCAGAAAAACTTCCCCATTTTCCTATGATTAAGGATGCAAGAAATTGATAGTTTTAATTTTCCTGAAATTTAAGTGAAAATGGAGAGATTTTAATGTTATTTGCCATTTTGTTTAAATGCTCGTGAGTCGTTAGGGAAGATGTAATTAAAGTGATTGTAAGGGTAAATTTATATTGTATTAAAATAAGAAACATGTCATATTTACCTGCTCTGTGCAGTGGTTTTGCACAGAGCAGCCTGGATCCTCCTCTTTTAGGGTCCCACGCTGGTGCTCCTGGCCCCTCCCTCCTGCCGGGTGCCCCCAGAGCAAGCAGCTTGCTCTGGGGGCACCCAAGCAGGCGCACTGCCGAGCCGTGGCTCTATGTCCATTCATCCCGCCCCCTCCCTCTCCAGATTGGCTCACTGGCGGTGATTGACAACCAATGGCTCCCGCTGCTGCTAAAAGCCAATCAGGAGTGTGAGTCCCTGGAAAGCCAAAGCTAATATCGCTGGATCGAGAGGGGGCTCAGGTATGTATTGGGGGGGGGGGGTTTTAGCTTCATGCCTAGAATGCATGAAGGTAAAACGACCTTGTGCCCTTACAATCACTTTAAGTTACAGGGGTTATGAACGCTCTTATCAACTACTCTTGTCTCTAAGACCTGGTATAGAAAAATTACCCCTTATCAGGCATAGAAAAGCAGGCATAGATTTAGGCATAGAAAACCACTTCTTAAAGCGGAGTTACAGCCTTTTAGTGTTTATTAAAAGTCAGCAGCTACAAAAAGTGTAGCTTCTGATTTTTAATAAACGTATACTTACCTGCTCCACGGTCCAGCGACGTGGCTGCCCCGGAGCTTCGCTCCTCTCCTCTCCCCCCTCTCCGGCCAGTGCCTCCATTCATAGTGTGGGTACCCGGCTGTGACAGCTTTCGGCTTCACAGCCGGGCACTCACTGCACATGCGTAAGTTGCACTGCACTCTGAGTGGACAGGCGATCTCCTGGGACCTGTCAAATACATTTTTTCCTGAAGCTTCACTCTTAACCACTTAAGACCTGAACCATTATGTAGGTAAAGGACCTGGCCAGTTTTTTCGATTCGGCACTGTGTTGCTTTAACTGACATTTGCGCGGTCGTGCAATGTGGCTTCCAAACAAAATTGGCGTCCTTTTTTTCACACAAATAGAGCTTTATTTTGGTGATATTTGATCACCTCTGTGGGTTTAATGTTTAAACAAAAATAAAATTAAAATTTTGAAAAAAATGCAATATTCTTTGTTATAATAAATATCCCCAAAAAAACATTTATTTTTCTCTCAGTTTAGGCCGATACGTATTGTTCTACCTATTTTTGGTAAAAAAAAAATAAGCATTATCGATTGGTTTGCGCAAAATGTATAGTGTTTCCGAAATAGGGGATAGTTTTATTTCATTTTTTATAAAAAAAATTTACTACTAATGGCAGCGATCAGCGTTTTTTTTTTTTTTTCGTGACAGCAACATTATGGCGGACACATCGGACAATTTTGACACATTTTTGGGACAATTGTCATTTTCACAGCAAAAAATGCTATATAAATGCATTGTTTACTGTGAAAATTACAATTGCAGTTTGGGAGTTAGCCACTAGGGGGCGCTGAAGGGGTTATGTGTGACCTCATATGTGTTTCTAGCTGTAGGGGGGCGAGGCTGGACGTGTGATGTCATTGATTGATCGTGTGTTCCCTGATATAGGAAAACACAATGACAGCGCCACAGTGAAGAACGGGAAAGCTGTGTTTACATACAGCTCTCCTCGTTCTTCAGCTCCGGGGACCAATTGTGGGACTCCAGCAGCGATCAGGGCCACGGAACTTTGGACCAGGTCACGGGCGCGGTGCCACGACTCACGGCTGGGCACTTAACCACTTTAGAACAATAGTGGGGGGTGCAATCAGCGCAAAAATTGAGAATCAAATATAAATAATTAATAAATATAAGAATGAAAAACGGCTTTCAGAGCGTAATTCATAAGGATGCAAGCTGAACACCAAAAAAGGACATTCACAAAATCCCAACAGTGATAAAATAAAAGACAGTGCAGCGCAACCAAAAAATGAATATTAATAAACTTGCTCATACATTGTGAAAAAGAAGAAAGGACAAAATGTCCATAAAGTGAAATATAAATGTGATCCTGCGACCAAAATATTAAATCTTCACCACCTGTATTGCAGAGAGCCAAATTCAAAACGTGATCCCTTCACCAGTGAAGATGGGTACTCTCACCTCAGGTTATGACCTCTGTTGTACCAGAAGGTCTAAATAAGCTTGTAGAATCAATGGCAGGAAACTAGGTGACAGAGATGTATAGTATTCCTCCAGGGGAAATGGCCGTATGACCAGGAGACACAATGATGTTCAAATCCTCAGTGAAACCACCAGACAGGCATGAACCGATAAATGCAAAAAGAACAAGAACAAAATCTAAGAGCTTCCGCTAGGTTCAGATGGTTTTAATTGAATAAAAATGTACAAGCTACTCACATATTAGTAGGATCGATAAGGCATATATATCGCAGGCATCACAGCAAAATCGAGAAAATGGGACAACAGCGAGCGACGTGATATAAAAGCTCCTGACCCCTGGACGCGTTGCGTTAGATAACTTCCTCCGCTCTCACTAAACGTACAAGCTACTAATATGTGAGTAGCTTGTACGTTTTTATTCAATTAAAACCATCTGAACCAAGCGGAAGTTCTTAGATTTTGTTCTATCTTTTTGCATTTATCGGTTCATGCCTGTCTGGTGGTTTCACTGAGGATTTGAACATCCCGCTGACATATGTAAACGCTGTTTAAACCACATAAGTGAGGTATCGCCGCGTGTGTTAGAGTGCCAGCAACGAATCTAGCACTAGATCTCCTCTGTAAATCTAAACTGGTAACCTGTAAAAAAATAAATAAAGCGTTGCCTATGGAGATTTTTAAGTACCGAAGTTTGGCGCCATTCCATGAGTGTGCGCATAATTAAAGCGTGACATGTTGGGTATCTATTTACTCGGTGTAACATAATCTTTCACATAATACAAAAAAATTGGGCTAACTTTACTGTTTTGTTATTTTTTTAGTTCATGAAACAATTTTTTTTACAAAAAAAAGGCATTTGAAAAATGATTGCGTAAATACCGTGCGAGATAAAACGTTGCAATGAGCGCCATTTTATTCCCTAGGGTGTCTGCTAAAAAAACATATATAATGTTTGGGGGTACTGTGTAATTTTCTAGCAAAAGAATGATTATTACATGTAGGAGAGAAGTGTCAGAATAGGCCCGGTATGGAGGTGGTATAAAAGCCCGGTATGGAGGTGGTATAAAAGTCCGGTATTGAAGTGGTTAAGACGCTGGGCGGGACTGACGTTTTGACGTCACTTCCGCCCAGCAGAGCTATGGGGACGGTTGGGGGCGATGTTGCCCTCACTCACATCCCCACACAGCCAGCAAGAGGACCCGATCGCCTCCACCGCTACCGACGGCTCCGGTAAGCGGCGGAGGGCGACCGATAACAGCGATCTTGCGGCGAATTCGCCACGGAGACCGCCGTTATCATTGACAGAACCGCCCACTGAAGAGATGGCTATCTCGGTTGTGGCAGCAGCTGCTGCCGTTACCAAGATATCCATCTTTAAAAAGAGGACGTCTTTTTACAATGGGGCTGTGGTCAAGTGGTTAAAGAGGGTCGTACAGGTACGTGCTTGTGCCCAGCCGTGCCATTCTGCCGACGTATATGTGCAGGAGGCGGTCCTTAAGTGTCTAAACACATTACATTTATTGAAAGAGAAAATAAAAGAACTACAATTATCGTCCCTCCCCGAACAATAAATAAATAAAATTGCATAAATGTATATTCCCCTCCTCCTATTGCCCCCCCCCCCCCCCCCCCCACAGCGCTTAAGTTCATAGTGTCTTGCATCGCCCTTTTTATTAGTGTCCCTTATTTATCCATTCCCCTTAAAAAAAAAAAAAAAAAAAAAGCACAACATTGTAATTTGTGAATAGGACTATTTATATTCTGGTACATAAACATCTCGCATTTTGTGAATAATATATATAGTATATAGTTTTTTCTCAGGGGCTTGATTGTTAATAACAAGTCCGTTTGGAGACGTGTAATATTTACTGCAGTTAGGAGATTAAATCTCTTAATTGCCTCGCATTTTCCAAACGGCTTTGCAAACATAATTTAAGCACTGTCTATTTTTCCATGATTTGTTATTGCTTCAGTTTTGTTAGTGGTATTTAAATTCTATCTTTGTATTCAAACTTGATTAGTGATTTTTTTTATTATTAATATTCTATTCAGTAATTTTGCAGATTTTTAATGTGTTTTTTTTTTTTTTTTTAAACAAAATCATTTCTTGATTATAGTGGCCAAGTACATTTATTGCTTCTCAGATTTTGATTACCGTATATACTCGAGTATAAGCCGAGTTTTTCAGCACATAATGTTGTGCTGAAAATGCCCCTCTAGACTTATACTCGAGTCACCTTTTTTGCGCCTGATCTCCCAGACTTTGGCAACCCAGTACCGTCCTTGGCATACATGTAGCCCCACTCTTCCATCTACAAGTGTGCAAAGTTTGTTGTCCAGGGGACCTACGGCCGGGGAGCACTGATTTTTTTATTTTATTTTCAAAGCTGGGCACCCCTTTCATAGACTCCCATGTTAAACGGTCATTTATCCTGTGATTTGGGGACCCGGTCCCGGCCGGTGGTAGGTCCCCTGGACTCGGAACTTGGCACACATGTAGTCCCACTCTTCCTCTACAATTGTGTAAAGTTTATTGTCTGGAGGACCTAGGACTGGGGAGCACTGATTTTTCAAAGCCGGGCACCCCTTCCATAGACTCCCATGTTAAACATCAGTCTAGTCATGGGCACAGTGAGGCATGCAGATGGACACCCTAGGCTTATACTTGAGTCAATACGTTTTCCCATATTTTTTGGTAAAATTAGGTGCCTCCGCTTATATTCGGGTCGGCTTATACTCGAGTATTTACGGTAAATGATTAATTTGCACATTGTATTTCGCTTATGTGTAGCCTGCTCCTATTAAAGGAGTTATAAATTCAGATTTTTTTTTTATCTTAATGCATTCTATGCATTAAGATAAAAAACCTTGCAGCAGCCACCCCAGCACCCCTTAACCACTTGCTGACAGCCGTACGAGTTTGTAAGGCCGCAGCGCAGCCCTGAATCTCTGACTGAACAAGTTTTCTTGTCCGCCCCTTTTGGTGTTCCCTGCGCGCGCTCCCGAGCACGCAGCGGGGAACTCCTGTGCTGGCCGTGTCCCTCGGACACAGCCAAACGCAGATCGCGGTAAATAGCCAATCATATCGGCTATTTACAGCGCGATCTGTGCAGCCAATGAGAGATGATCTCATATGTAAACATATGAGATCATCTCATTGCCGACTCTCCCTCCTCACACAGACAGCGGGTGTGAGGAGGGAGAGCGAACGGAGCTACAGCGCTGTGGGAAAAAAAAAAAAAAGTAAACAATCAGTGCCCCCAGGACCATCTGTGCCCCCCAGGACCATCTGTGCCCCCCAGTACCGCCGTGTGACCACCAGTACCGCCGTGTGACCACCAGTACCGCCGTGTGCCCACCAGTACCGCCGTGTGCCCACCAGTACCGCCGTGTGCCCACCAGTACCGCCGTGTGCCCACCAGTACCGCCGTGTGCCCACCAGTACCGCCGTGTGCCCACCGTGCCCACCAGTACCACCGTGCCCATCAGTGCCCACCTGTGCCACCAGTACCACCTGTGCCCACAGTACCACCTGTGCCCACCTGTGCCCACCTGTACCACCTGTGCCCACCTGTGCCACCAGTACCACCTGTGCCCAGTGCCCATCAGCAATCAGTGCCCACCTGTGCCACCTCATCAGTGCCCACCTGTGCCACCTCATCAGTGCCCACCTCATCAGTGCCCACCTGTGCCGCAGTCAATCAGTGCACATCAGTACCCATCTCATCAGTACCCATCTCAGTGCCATCTGTGCCGCCTCATTAGTGCCATCTGTGCCGCCTCATTAGTGCCCACCTGTGTCCACCAGTACACAGGCCTCATCGGTGCACATCAGTACCCACCTCAGTGCCATCTGTGGGCATTTGTACTTTCCTGGCTTGTTAGGGTCTCAAGGAATGAGAGAGGCCTTTAGGACATCAGGTGTGATCAGATGTGATCATTTTTTATGATTTGCACTATAGCTTGTAGACTCTAAAACTTTCACACAGACCAAAAAATTTCCAAAAACGTTGGGTTATTTTTTATCAGGCATGTAGCAGTATAAATTGTGGGCAAAATTTTTGAAGAAAAATTAATAATTTGCAAAATGTTATCACAGAAACTAAGAAAAAATCATTTTTTTCCCAAATTTTTGCTATTTTTTCATTAATAGCGCAAAAAATTAAAACCGCAGAGGTGATCAAATACCACCAAAAGAAAGCTCTATTTGTGGGGAAAAAAAGGACAAAAAAATCATTTGGGTACAGTGTTGCATGACTGAGTAATTGTCATTCAAAGTGTGAGAGCGCTGAAAGCTGAAAATTGGTCTGGTCAGGAGGGTGCTTAAGTGCCCAGTATGGAAGTGGTTAATTACTTACCTGAGCCCCATTTCACTCCAGTGGGCGGGCAGAACCCCGCACTCCCGCGTTTTTTTATTTTTTATTATGACAACTAGTGGGGAGGAGAAGATCCCTCACTAGCGGTCACAGGGGATTGGGGCGGTCTGTTCGTAGCATGTTACACCCTTAATATGGGTGTAAGATGTTATGAAAGGTGAACTTATCCTTTTAACAAACAAAACAAAAAGAGAAAAAAAATTATACTAAGAATAATAGGAAAAAAATCAGCAGGAAAATTAGTAGTTAAAGGTCCTAAAGTAGATCCTGTCTACTTTTATTATATTTTTTCAGGCATGGGTAGCATTCCCAAAGCGGAACTTAAGACTTTTCTTGCAGGCACAGTTTTTAGTAGAATAGACTTTGTATACCCTTCTGTCAAATTATTTCACTTTCTCTTAGCTATTTTTCTTCTGCAGTGTATGCTTTTAGCATTATTAAGATGCTAAATAGTGTAGCCTAGTGCTCGGATAGTGAAACGAATCGCTCAAGCATAAGAGTCGCATCATCACTGGCCACACTATGGTCGAACAAGGAGGGCGCTAGGGATGAACAAAGCTTTGGATGGTGTTTACAGCAGTAGAAAGGTGAGGGAAGACATTGAGCTGCCATCATTGGGACACAAAAAGCAGTCAAGCGCTCTTACCATACCCTGTGCTTTCAGTTACATGTTAAGTCATGGAATGTTTCTATCCTCAGAGCTGTTCTGGAGTCGGTTGCACTGTTATCACAAAGCAGTGGAGTGAGTAAGTTGGTGAAGTTGCACAGTTTGCAAAAATGTGTGGTACCGGGTATTAATATTATCTGCAAAGGAGGTCAAATGTTAATTGGCTATTGATTTCTATGGATCATCATTTCCAAGTTGAACATCAGGCAAACAGCTGATTACACTACTGAGATCCATGTATATGAGTTGACTTGTATTTTTTTTATATTTCTAATTCTGTTTGTCCAGTCTTTTGATTCAGGCACTTCTGCTAAAGAACATGAATAAATCGGTGGCCTCATTTTACTTTACTATAGTTAAACATAGCCACCACAATTACCAGTTTGCTGACTGGACAGTTAAGGAGCCGCACCATACTGATTGTGTCATTCCATATTAGATCTACACAGGGCTTTTTTTCAGCAGGAACGCAGTTTCCGGCACCTCTATTGATGTTTGCTGCTCAGAGATCTTATGTCACTGGTGGGGATCTATTGATGCTTGCTGCTTAGAGATTTTTTATCACTGGTGGGGATCTATTGATGCTTGCTGCTTAGAGATCTATTTTCACTGGTGGGTATCTATTTTTGCGGAGAGGTCTCTTATTGCTGGGTAGATCTATTGTTGCTTGTGGGGGGGTCTTATGTTTTTAGGGGGGAGCAATTGTTGCTGGGAGGGATCTACTGTTGAGTGAGAGGTCTATTGTTGCTGCCTCCTGAAGGGTCTAATGATGCAGTCTGCTGGGACATTTGCTGTTGTGCTGCCGGGGGTCCATTGTTGCTGGGGTGGTATTTTGTTGTGTGGGGGCTTTATTTTTTCTGGGGTGAGGTCTATCATTGCTGGAGGGGTCTACTGTTGCTGGGGTAGGGTCTATTGTTGCTCACTGAAGGGTATCTATTGTACTGTCTTTCTTTGTTATCATCAACAAATTCCATGCAAATCACTTAGTAGCAAAAATGATATTTGGTTCTGTATTCTCTTAAATGGGCGGTACAGGGGGGCCGGTAGGTGGAACTAAGGAACGGTGCTCAGGGGCGGGTAGGGAGGAGAAATAAAGGGTGAAGGTTGGAGTTCCTGCACCTATTCTCGGAAAAAAAACGCCCTGGATCTACAGAACTGAGTAAATCATTAACCTCAAGTGTTCTCGCTGCTTCCTTTCCACTTTTCCAATCGGGATCTGCTATGAACAAAGCTAATCTAGATGCAGATATTTTAGCTATTTAAAAAAATAAATAAAAATTCACTAAGAAATAAAAGACTGGATAAATGGTGCTTGAAATTCAGTATTGAAATATTATGCGTTTTAACTTGACTCAAGCTATTTAACATTTTGTTTTCATTACAGGGTCATCATATTTCATCTGTTCCAATTCCAAAGCTGGAAGAATCTTTGTATCGTTATCAACCCATTCACATAGAAACGTTGGGTCCAGAGGTCCCTCGTATAGAAATACTGGGAAGGCAGGGGTAAGTTTGTGTCCGTTTATGTGTTTTTACAGGGTCGATCTGATCACTTGTGCTAGCTCGGGAAACAACCTTGTGTTTGTTCAGTAATACAGAAATAATCCTAATAATCCACCCGCAACCGCCATCAACCCCCCCCCCCCCCCCCCCCAGGTCTTCGGTCTAGTCATGTGCCGCACAGGGTCCTCTACCTCCTCCTGTCTTCAGCGATGTCCTTAATGTTTCAGAGTAACATTTTTAAGTTGGCCTTCCATGAAAAACGGTTAATTTTAATACCAGGCGTCGCATCAAAACCAACTTGAACATTTTTATGCATATAACCTCTGCCCCAAGTTGTGATGTTTTTGGGAGACACAGCTTGCGTCACTGCTTCAGGGAAGATTGTGTCCTCAAAATCCTGTAAGAATGCTCTACTGAATTGGGCTGAAAGGTCCACTTTAAGATAGAATTCCAGTCCAAATTCTAACTAGGGCTAAATCTACTCCCATCCTAAATTCTAAGGCTATCCTGAAGACACTTCAGTCTGGACACATGATCATTCCCAGCCCCAGCTTCAGTGTAGAGGAAAGGCAGTGATAACTATTGCAGAGCCTTGGCAATGATGTCACCCATAGGCTTAAAATGGGACAGCTGTTGTGGGCTGCCCCTCCTCTACACTGTGTCATGTGACCGAAGTGGCGCGGCTTCAGAATAGGTAAGTATAGACATCTTACTTTTACAAGGTATATAGAATATTCTAAGAATGCGGGTGGGAGTAGATTTACCCTTAGAATTTGACTAGAATTACACTTGATCGCTCTCTAGACAGAGGCAGTTCTGTGACAAGGGAAGACTGAGATCCTGTGTTTCTGCTAAGCAGGAACATGGTTCTCTGTCTTCTCCCAGTACAAGCAACACCACACAGTTAGAAAGCACTCCCTAGGGACACATTTGAGTACACTTTGTGCACCCCTGATGTTAACCCCTTTCCTGCCATTGCCATTAGTACAGTGTATTTATTTTTTTAGCACTGATCACTGTATTGGTGTCACTGGTCCCCGAAAGGGTCACTTTGTGTCTAATTTGTTCGCCGCAAAGTCGATGATTGCCGCCATTACTAGTAAAAATATGGCTTACATTAATATATACCATAGTTTGTAGACGCTATAACTTCTGTGCAAACCAATCCAATATACGCTTATTTGGGATTTTTTTTTATTGTGCAAAAAATAAAAACCACATCATATACTACCAAAAAAAAGGCTCTATAAAGTGATACTAATGTCCTTTTTTTTTTTTTTTTTTTGTTTAAAAGTAACAATCATGTTATACTTAACTGCTCTGTGCAGTAGTTTTGCACAGAGCAGCCCAGATCCCCCTCTTCCCAGATCCCCTGCTTCTGGCCCCTCCCTCCTGCCGAGTGCCCCCACAGCAAGCCGCTTGCTATGGGGCACTCAAGCCAAGCACTGCTCTGTGTGTCCAGACACTGAGCAGCGCTTTGGCCCTGTCCCCTCTCTCTTCTCATTGGCTCACTGAATTTGACAGCAGTGGGAGCCATTGGCCCCCACTGTGTGTCTCAGCCAATCAGTAGAGAGAGTCCCGGACAGCAAAGTCTCCCGTGCAACATTGCTGTATCGAGATGGGGCTCAGGTAAGTGTTAGGGGGCTGCATACATAGAATGCATTAAAATAAAAAACTTCTGCCTTTATGACCACTTTAAGTTAAAGCTAGATTTAGGTTATAAAACATTTGTTTATGTATTGAAGTATGTTATTTTATCTCTTTCTGCATTTGGCTTGATTTTTTTTTTTTTTTTTGTGCACATTCATTTTTGGTTCAAATAACATTTATCTGGTGTTAAAGAACCCCCAAAAAAACAAGTATCGCTTAAAAAAATAGTGACTTTCTGACCCTTGAGCTCAATATAATGCCTAAACTTAACCCTTAACCTCTTACTAATCCCCAAACCTAATCCCTAAGCTTAACCATTAGCCTCAGTGTAACCCCTAACACTAACTTTAAACCTCAGGCAAAATGTATACTATCATAGCGATTGTATATGGGGGTAGAAAATGTTAGCCAGTTCCTTGAATAGATTCAGAATGATGGTGTTAATCCTAGGGAATATGAAATTTGTACATGTGGTTTCATTTTGATAATTAAAACTTTTCAGTATAAACAGTCTTTTTACGAAACACTCTGAGCTAGGCAATAGATGCACAATGATATTAACAGTTCAAAGCAGACTGAAAACAGGGATTCTTTGTTCATGTACAGTATATTGCAGTGCATGTTTAAGCTGACTGACTACAGCAAAGTGATGGCTGGCTTGTCCCCTAAGAAAAGATGACACTCACCTATGCGTACATATTGTATGTGAATGGATATATAGCACCAGGAAATCGTAAATAATTTTTTATTGTGTCACAAGGTCAGTGGTACAATAAGAATAAAATACCATCAGCACATACAGTAAAAACAATATAGTATACAGAGGATGGTACAAGATTCAAAAAGCTAAGATATACCATTTCCAAACACAATGCTTTTAACTAGAGTTGTACCGATACTAGTATCAGTACCGATACCGAGCATTTGCAAATGCTCCGATGCTTCACCCGATACCTGGACAGTCAGGGTGGGGGAGTAACAGGCACTGATCACCCTGTATAGATTTAAAAGTCTGACAGCCGGTCCTCTCTCTCAAACCCCCCCGCCCCCTTCCGTTCATCTGTCCCCCTCTCTTCTACCCC
Source organism: Rana kukunoris (assembly GCA_029574335.1). NCBI lineage: Eukaryota > Metazoa > Chordata > Amphibia > Anura > Ranidae > Rana > Rana kukunoris. Next base: position 90,701,323 of record CM056059.1, read on the forward strand.
TCCGTGCATCTGTCCCCCTCTCTTCCCCTCCTCTGTGCATCTGCCACCCTCTCTCTTCTCCCTCTCCTCTGTGCATCTGTCCCCCTCTCTTCTCCCCCTCCTCTGTGCATCTGTCCCCCTCCTCTGTGCATCTGTCCCCCTCTCTTCTCCCCCTCCTCCGTGCATCTGTCCCCCTCCCCCGTGCATCTGTCCCCCTCCCCCGTGCATCTGTCCCCCTCTCTTCTCCCCCTCCTCCATGCATCTGCCCCCCTCCTCCATGCATCTCTCCCCCTCTCTTCTCCCCTTCCTCCATGCATCTGTCCCCCTCTCTTCTCCCACTCCTCCGTGCATCTGTCCCCCTCCTCTGTGCATCTGTCCTTCTCTCTTCTCCTCCATGCATCTGTCCCCCTCTCTTCTCCCCCTCCGTGCCGCCGCCCCCCTCGATCTGTCAGGATGGAGAGTGGAGGTAGGAGCCAGTAAACCCGGCTCCTTAGTTTTCTGAATGGACAGAGTCAGTGATCACTGACTGTCCATTCACATAACCAAAAACATTGTAACCTCTGTGATTACGATGTCTGTTTATGAATGAAGAGGAGCTGCTGTCTTCTCTCCATTCATTTTCAGTGCAGCGGAGGCTGCTGAGAAAGGGACTGGGGAATCTGTGTCCCTAGTCCCTTTCCCTGTCTCAAAGGGGAGATGTCAGAGGTCTGTCAAGACCCCTGGTATTTTACCAAAGCCCCCCAAACAGGGCTGATAAAAAAAATTGCAATAAATAATAAAAAAAACATTGTAAAAAATAATAATAAGAAAAACAAACTGACACTGTCCCCACATCCCCCCACCCCCTTTAAATATAAGAAAGCATTGTAGGAAAAAAAAAATTGTAAAATATAAAAAAACTAATTGTTAAAAAAAAAAAAAAAACTGACACATGTGTCACTGTCACATGAGATTAAAAAAAAGTATCGATAATTGGTATCGGCGGGTACTTGAAAAAAAGTATTGGTACTTGTACTCGTTCCTAAAAAAAGTGGTATTGGGACAACCCTACTTTTAACAAACGTACCCCTGCTTAAAGCCATATATGCTCATGTTGAGCGAACAACTGAGTGGCAGACACAATCGTAGTAAAATAAGCGAAGGTAATGTAGGTGAACTAGCCACCTCCCAACGGGAAGGTAAACAAACTTAAAATTCTGCCGTAACAGTGACCCTAGGGTCTTCAGCGATTATTTCAGTTAGTCGTTCTGTGAAAAAGGGAGACCTAGAACAATCCTCAAATCTGTAGTCGAGCCAGAAGCCTGTAAATTGCGAACTATGGTGATCACAAATGGCTATAGCTTCAGAGACACTAAAAAATTATATCTGAAGAAGTCGACACAGGACTAGTTGGGAAGGTGCTTAGCCACGGCTGCCATATTTAAAGAAAATTATTGCCAGCATTTCTGTGTTGATATGTCAACTTTTCCTTGATAAGAATGCCATTTACCTGTTCAATCCACTGTGTCGTCGTTGGAGTATGCATTGATGGCGAGCAATATACAGTGATCTAAGTACTGCCACATTATTTGGAGGGGTAAAAAGTTCCTCATCAACCGCGCCTAGCAAGCAAGTCACTGGATTTAACGGAACAGTGGCTTGATAAACAGATGATATAATATCGGTCACATCTTACCAATATCTGAAAAGTTTTGGGCAATGCCGCAGAAAATGTATAAGGTCTCCATTAGCTCCCTCATGTAAACACAGTTTAAAGGGAGCTAAAGGTCTATGAGCAGACCTGGTTCTGTAGTTCAACTCCAACTTCAGTCCAAACTCAATAGTTTTTATATTTGTATAAAATGGGTGCCTATTAGAAAGAATTTACTTTGTTTTGGCAACACTGGAATGATCGAAAAAATCCTTGATAAGGGAGTCGGCAAGTAATGCAAACCCTTCCCCTCTCTAAGAAAAAAAATTATATATATATATATAATACCAATTTTCTGTTTCTTTTTTGTCTTGGTGGCAGAATGAGGAGAAATCTGCCCAGCGGGGCCACAAGAAGAAATAAAAACCCAACATATTTTCTGCACTTTTGTTTTTTATTATTTTTGTTTTATATTACCATGCAGTATTGCTTTTTTTTTTTTCTTTAAAGAATATATTCAGATTTGGGAACCCGTTTTTAGGGTGGAACATGTAACATGTTACTACTGCTGCAGGCTCTCCTCTATCCCCCTTCTAATCCTGACAGCGGGCCGGGAGTCTTTACAATTTTGAAAAGAGCGTTGCCGCGCGGGGCTCCGCGCACGCAGCCAGGTCATTAATTTACAGAGTTCTGTGATTGAATGAACTACAAGTACTGATGGCATTTGCAACTGATGGATTGTAGTTGTCAATGAACCATCTGGTTGGCTGGTGAGCACCCTAGTAGTTCATTGATACTTCCTGTAATTGCCAGTCCGTTTGAGGTACTGTCAGACAGCTACAAAGACGGTCTTTAAAGGGGTTGTAAAGTCTCCAGGTTTTTCACCTTCATGCATGAAGGTGAAAAACCGTCTATGCTGCAGCTTCCCCTATAGCCCCCCCCCCGTCCGGTCCAGTGACATGCACAAGCCCAGCGACTTAGGACGCGTGCCCCCATAGAAAGCTTCTCTCCGTGAGGGCACCTGATGAAGAGGAAGAAGCAAGGAGGGGCACCTCAGAAGAAGAGGATCAGGGCTGCCTTTGCACAGAGCTGGTAAGTAACATGTTTAAAAAAAAAAAAAAAAGTTACATTTATTATTTTTATTTTATTTTTTTAAAAGGAGAACTTCTCCTTTAAAGCAAAACCTTTCCTGAGACACACATTGGGAAGTCTATTGCCAATGCCTATTCAGTCCTCTGAAGATGCTAGTTTTCTGGCTAATGCACTGACAGACTAGGTTGAACAAGGTTTTAGCCAGTAACCTGGAACAAGATTACATCTGTAACATTTTGATGCAAGAGTACCCTACATGACTGCGAAGAAACTCATTTGTAGAACGAGAAATCGGAATGGAAGTAAATATATATATATATATATATATATATATATATATATATATATATATATATATATGTATCATTTATTAATAGTTTTCTTTTAATGGCTTTACATGAAACCTACCCTGGCCGTTATGTGGCAACTCTTGTATGCACCAGTATGCAACTTTACATTTAAAAAATAATTGTGCAGGGATTGTAAAAAAAAAAAAACTCTCTGGGTCTGTTTCCTGAAAATTCCTGCTGCTGTTGGTCTTTCGGGTTGAATGACCAATGGTATCATTCACAACTACCTGTGAGCCCAGGGCATCAATGAGTTCCCCTTTACCCTGGGGGTACATCATCGAGCCACCCATTTAAATGTTGTAAAGGGGGAATCAGAATCTTGCTCTGTCCTACAACAAAATCGCTGATCTCTTGTACAGAGTAGGTTATCTGTTTTCAAACTGCATTGTACCAGATGTTTATGGGTTTATATACTTTTTTCATGCCGTTTCTGGTTATGAAATATGGTCAGAGTAATTCAATTATCTGGCCTTTCTAACCAGCAGGGGAGGTATCAACTGAAAAGTTGAAAATCACATGGTGTTGAGCAATGTGCCAAGCGTTTGCAGAGTCTTCATTTCTAACATAATGATAAATTCACCTGACCAAAGGTCCTTGAAGCACGATTAGTCTTTCCTCAAGTTAAACCACCGAGGAGCCTTTTGGCTGAAACCAGAGATGCAGAATGGCAAATTCACATTTGCGTATACAAATATTCACTCTAACATAAACTAGCAAGTGTTGCTGTGGGCTGGTTGTTGAATATGAACAAAGGTTCTAATCGCAGCATACATTACATTACCAAAAGAATCGGTACACCTGCTTTTACACGCACATAAACTTTAATGGCATCTTAGTCCATTGGATTCAATATTGAGTTGACCCAACTTTTGCAGCTATAACAGCTTCAACTCTTCTGGGAAGGTTGTCCACAAGGTTTCGGAGTGTGTCTATGGCAATGTTTGACTATTTTTCCAGAAGTGCATTTGTGAGGTCAGGCACAAGGCTTGGCTCACGGCCTCCACTCTAATTCATCCCAAAGTTATTCTGTTGGATTAAGGACATAACCTCCACCCCAAACTTGCTTATTCATGTCTTTATGGACCCCAGTGAAAGGAACTCTTTTTAGTCATCAGCATACCAAGACATTTTGGACAATTTCATGCTTCCAACTTTGTGGTAACAGTTTTGAAATGGCCCCTTCCTGTTCCTACATGACTGCACACCAGTGCACAAAGCAAGGTCCATAAATACATGGATGAGCGAGTTCGGGGTGGAGGAATTTGATTGGACTGCACAGAGTCTTAACCTCAACACGATAGAACACCTTTGGGATGAATTAGAGCCGAGACTTCGAGCCAGGCCTTTTTGTCCACATTAGTGTCTGACCTCACAAATGTGTTTCTGGAAGAATGGTCAAACATTCCTAGAAACACTCCTTAACCTCGTGGATAGCCTTCCCAGAAGAGTTGAAGCTGTTGTAGCTGCAAAGGGTGGGCCAACTTGAACCCCCTACACATGAAGTCTGGGGTGCCAGTTCATGTAAAGGCAGGCGTACCAATACATTTGGTAATATACAGGGAGTGCAGAATTATTAGGCAAGTTGTATTTTTGAGGATTAATTTTATTATTGAACAACAACCATGTTCTCAATAAACCCAAAAAACTCATTAATATCAAAGCTGAATATTTTTGGAAGTAGTTTTTAGTTTGTTTTTAGTTTTAGCTATTTTAGGGGGATATCTGTGTGTGCAGGTGACTATTACTGTGCATAATTATTAGGCAACTTAACAAAAAACAAATATATACCCATTTCAATTATTTATTTTTACCAGTGAAACCAATATAACATCTCAACATTCACAAATATACATTTCTGACATTCAAAAACAAAAACAAATCAGTGACCAATATAGCCACCTTTCTTTGCAAGGACACTCAAAAGCCTGCCATCCATGGATTCTGTCAGTGTTTTGATCTGTTCACCATCAACATTGCGTGCAGCAAGAGGTGTACACTGTTCAGAGAGGTGTACTGTTTTCCCTACTTGTAAATCTCACATTTGATGATGGACCACAGGTTCTCAATGGGGTTCAGATCAGGTGAACAAGGAGGCCATGTCATTAGTTTTTCTTCTTTTATACCCTTTCTTGCCAGCCACGCTGTGGAGTACTTGGACACGTGTGATGGAGCATTGTCCTGCATGAAAATCATGTTTTTCTTGAAGGATGCAGACTTCTTCCTGTACCACTGCTTGAAGAAGGTGTCTTCCAGAAACTGGCAGTAGGACTGGGAGTTGAGCTTGATTCCATCCTCAACCCGAAAAGGCCCCACAAGCTCATCTTTGATGATACCAGCCCAAACCAGTACTCCACCTCCACCTTGCTGGCGTCTGAGTCGGACTGGAGCTCTCTGCCCTTTACCAATCCAGCCACGGGCCCATCCATCTGGCCCATCAAGACTCGCTCTCATTTTATCAGTCCATAAAACCTTAGAAAAATCAGTCTTGAGATATTTCTTGGCCCAGTCTTGACGTTTCAGCTTGTGTGTCTTGTTCAGTGGTGGTAGTCTTTCAGCCTTTCTTACCTTGGCCATGTCTCGGAGTATTGCACACCTTGTGCTTTTGGGCACTCCAGTGATGTTGCAGCTCTGAAATATGGCCAAACTGGTGGCAAGTGGCATCTTGGCAGCTGCACGCTTGACTTTTCTCAGTTCATGGCCAGTTATTTTGCGCCTTGGTTTTTCCACACGCTTCTTGCGACCCTGTTGACTATTTTGAATGAAACGCTTGATTGTTCGATGATCACGCTTCAGAAGCTTTGCAATTTTAAGAGTGCTGCATCCCTCTGCAAGATATCTCACTATTTTTGACTTTTCTGAGCCTGTCAAGTCCTTCTTTTGACCCATTTTGCCAAATGAAAGGAAGTTGCCTAATAATTATGCACACCTGAAATAGGGTGTTGATGTCATTGGACCACACCTCTTCTCATTACAGAGATGCACATCACCTAATATGCTTAATTGGTAGTAGGCTTTCGAGCCTATACAGCTTGGAGTAAGACAACATGCATAAAGAGGATGATGTGGTCAAAATACTCATTTGCCTAATAATTCTGCACTCCCTGTAGTGTACATTAGTAGTTCAGGGCCAGATCATTTGAGGTGGAACATTGGCAATCGGGTAGCATTTACCATGTTGTTCAGTAATGTTCTCCTCCAAAAATGGTTAATTTATTGCTTGTTACAGGTTAATGCTAGCTGTAGCACTATTAGGGAGATTATCTCAAACTTTTTGGTGTCTCTAGTACAGGATTTTAGGGGAAGTCTGCAGTGGGGATGCAGACAACAGTAAAACAATTAGAAGGTTCTAGCCTTCTCTCACTCATCTATACAAAAAAGCATTATTACCATACTACATTGTATGGGCATACTGCAAACTCTACTATGTGCCAAAAGTAATACTATGGGGGGGGACTTAATGCATCTTCTGTGGTGCTGCCCCAAAAGACATTGTTGCTGGGAAGCAGTAGTTGGCACTATAAATTCAGTCTTCCACGTTACAATACCAACTAAACCCATCATATGTATTCTGGGCATCCTGGATTATCTTCCACTTGATTTTCAAAATACTGCTGTTAACAAAGCCCTGTTTTAGGCCCGTAAGATCTTTAGTGCAGTGGAAAAGTGACAGGGCCCCCACTTATAAAGAATGGGTTTCAAGTATGGGACACACCTTAGGCTTGAAAAATGAATATTCCAACATTGTGGATGCCCGTACAGGTTTGACAGGTTTTTGGACCACTGACTTGGCGGTACCTGGGTTTGCACCTGTGGACTTAGTATTAAATAGAATGTTGGGTTGAACTTTGCAATATAGTGATTAACTACTTGCCGCCCGCCTTAAGCAAAAAGACATCGGCAAAGTGGTTTCAATATCCTGAGTGGACGTCATATGACACCCCGCAACACCGATCTAGGTAAAGTGTCTTAGACGGAGACTCTCTACCACGTGATCAGCCGTGTCCAGTCGGCTTTTCCTCACTCGCATCTTTCAGAGGATAGGAGAGCCGATCGGCTGCTCCTCTGACAGGGGGGGGTTGTGCTGATCGATTATCAGCACAGCCCCCCCGAGGATGCCCACATTGGACCACAAGGGATGCCACTAGATCACCAGGGATGCAAAACACAGGTATGCCACCCTAGACCACCAGGGATGACAATGACAGAAATAATGGATGCCAATCAGTGCCCACAATGGGCATCACTGGTTGGCAGGCATTGTTTGGCACTGATTGGCATCCATTAGTACAACACATATGTTGGTGCCACCTATCGGTGCCCATCTATGCCCATCCGTGCTGCCTATTTGTGCCCATCCATGCGGCCTATCTGCCCATCCATGCGGCCTTATCAGTGCCCATCCATGCCCATCAATGCCACCACATCAGTGCTGCCTTATCAGTGCAGTACCATCAGTGCAGTACTATCAGTGCCCATCAGTGCAGGAGAAATCGTACTTATTTACAATGTTTTATAACGGAAACCAAAAAAGTCAAAATTTTCAGTCATTTTTTTTTGCAGAAAATAAAAATCCCAGAGGTGATCAAATACCACATAAAGAAAACTCTATTTGTGGGTACAAAATGATAAACATTTAGTTTGGGTACAGTGTAGCATGACCGGGCAATTGTCATTCAAAATGCAACAGCGCTGAAAGCTAAAAATTGTCTGGGCGGGAAGGTGTATAAGTGCCCAGTATGGAAGTGGTTAAAGATACTGATGGAATTACTCTCCGTATCTCATGGTTAATGTGGGAGCACTCCGATATGTTTGCTATCAGGTCATATGGCTTTGTAGAGCTCTTGTTTTATGTCGTACGAGTACCCACTGTCCCTTTCATTGTAATATGCTGTATATAACAAATGTCTGTATATTTTGGCTGTGAATGTTATGCTGGCTTATTAAAGCCTAATAAACTTTATTCCTTATTTTTTTTTTAAAAAGAGAAAAAAATATCTGAGCTTATAGGCTCAAGGCCTTTAAAAGTCGTATGGTAATGTGGGCAATAACGTATTCACTGTTGGATTTTTGAATACAAATGATGTACATTCTCAAAAAAGGATTCTTGAAATTGTTTTATGTCTGTCTGTGAAAGTGTTTGTCTTGAATATTTTTACCTTGGAATGTTAATTTTGTTTCAAGCCTTTGTTCCTAAGCTTTTGAAAAGTTTTGTCTTTAAGAAGTGTCTGTTCAATGATTTTAGCAGAAAACATCAGCCTTAGCAGACAGTTATACGATACTGTGTAGGATGTATTGTTCAGATACTGTTGCAGTGAAATTGAAAGATTTATTTTTTCTTATTTTTTTTTCAAGCGAGGATTCGCTTTTGAGACAGTCTTCTCTTTTGTAGGCTGAATGTGGTAGAGGGTGGACATATGAGGTTTTATTTATCTGCTGGCACTAATAATGGGTTGCTGCCAGACAAGCGGTTAAAACAAAATTCCAAAAACTTTAACATTTTCCTTTGCTTACTTTAGTTTTGGGACTGCAGGAACGGAAGATTGTATATAGAGCAGCAACTTGTCAGGGTTTTCTTTTTTTTTTTCTCACATCTTGGTTTGTTGTTTCTCAGTCAGAACTTTGCACACAGCCATTTTGTTCCAGTAGCCTGGTGACACAACTTTTACTTCCTGGTCTAATTGCATGTAATTTTTGAATTTGATAAAAATAAATAAATAAGCCGACTGAGGAGCACACTTGGCGGCCGAGAAACCGTTTACAATGTGCTGCTGAAGCATCATTGGGACGGTGAAGGAGCAGTGCGTTTACTGCTCCTCCACCGCTGCTGCCCACTGGAGTGCATGTGACAGCTGTTTTAGGGAAGATTGCCGGCGCTATTTTTAACGCTATAGCGCCTGCAATATGTAAAATCATGCTTTACTGTATATGCATTAAAGCATGCTTGTTATACTCAATGTGCATCTTCTCTGACACAACATTCAAGATTCAAAAATGTTCAGTTGGTTCAATTGAAAAAATGTATACATTTTGGGTGAAAGTTTTGTAAATCATGGGAGAAACCAATGGTAAATTCCTATTTTTTAAATGTGAATCACATTTATACTATCTTCCTGTGTATTTTTATACCATATCCTGCTGATTTTTGGTGTCAAATAGACTGACCCTTAGCTGAATCCAATTCTTTTGGGAGCATGTTGATGCTTTTATGATGTCACACACACTCTGTTCCTTAGTGCATTGGTGCTCAAAGGCTGCCAGGAGGGCATATTTTCTTCACTATCAGGTAGGGACAGAGCTGTATAAAATATTAACCTGTACGTGAGACAGACCTATTATTTATACAGTTTGTTTGTGCCAAAAAAAAGTGCATGAGGTTCAGTGCTGCTCACTGGAGGTCTACAGTGATTTTCTGACTTGGATTCCATTTTGAGCATTTTTGTTAATGAGTTCTCTAAATAAACCTATCGTATATTTATTAATCATTTAACAAACGAATAAATTGCCCAAAGAACTACACTGGTGTGATCCAGAGTATTATAGTAAGTAGAGGATAGCCTTTGTCACTGTCCATTACGGCTAAAATAAAATGTAGGGGGTCTCGCTTGACAACACGAGAGTCAAAGTCACACATCTGGTTGCAGAAGGCAACCACATCCCAAAAATGAAGAGCCAGGACAGGCAGCACCATCCAGAAAATGCACCTCAAATGCACAAAGAGGAGAAGGGTGAACATGATTTGAATATAGAAGTATAAAATGTACAAGTCACAGTTGGACGCGCATCAGAATCGAATTATTTTGATTTTAAAGAGTAACTCCACTTTTGTTCATTTATTGTATTTGGTCACCTAAAAACAAGCAAGATTTCTGGCTCTCGCAGACCTGTATCTTCTTCTTGAAGATGCTCCTCTGTCCTCCACTCATTACCTGTATTAATGGCACCTGTTTGAACTTATCAGAATAAAAGACACCTGTCCACAACCTCAAACAGTCACACTACAAACTCCACTATGGTGAAGACCAAAAAGCTTTTGAAGGACACAGAAACAAAATTGTAGCCCTGCACCAAGCTGGGAAGACTGAATCTGCAATAGGCAAGCTGCTTGTTGTGAAGAAATCAACTGTGGGAGCAATAATTAGAAAATGGAAGACATACAAGACCACTGATAATCTCCCTCGATCTGGGGCTCCACGCAAGATCCCCCCCCCCTTGTGGGGTCAAAATTATCACAAGAACAGTGAGCAAAAATCACAGAACCACGTGGGGGGACCTAGTGAATGACCTGCAGAGAGCTGGGACCAACGTAACAAAAGCTACCATCAGTAACGCACTAAGCTGCCAGGGACTCCGATCCTGCAGTGCCAGATGTGTCCCCCTGCTTAAGCCAGTACATGTCCGGGCCCGTCTGAGAGCATTTGGATGATCCAGAAGAGGATTGATAGAATGTCATATGGTCAGATGAAACCAAAGTAGAACTGTTTGGCAGAAACACAACTCATCATGTTGGGAGGACAGAGAATGTTGCAACCAAAGAACAGAACACCTACTGTGAAGCATGGGGGTGGCAACGTCATGCTTTGGGGCTGTTTCTCTGCAAAGGGAACAGGATGACTGATCCGTGTACATGAAAGAATGAATGGGGCCATGTATCATCAGATTTTGAGTGCAAACCTCCTCCCATTAACAAGGGCATTGAAGATGAAACGTGGCTGGGTCTTTCAGCATGACAATGATCCCAAACACACTGCCCGGGCAACAAAGGAGTCGCTTCGTAAGAAGCGTTTCAAGGTCCTGGAGTGGCCTAGTCAGTCTCCAGATCTCAACTCTATAGAAAACCTTTGGAGGGAGTTGAAAGTCTGTGTTGCCCAGTGACAGCCCCAAAACATCACTGCTCTAGAGGAGATTTACATGGAGGAATGGCCCAACATACCAGCAACCTTGTAAAGACTTACAGAAAATGTTTGATTTCTGTCATTGCCAACAAAGGATATATAACAAAGTATTGAGATGAACTTTTGATATTGACCAAATATTTATTTTCTACCATAATTTGCAAATAAATTCTTTCCAAATCGGACAGTGTGATTGTCTGTCTGGATTTGTTTCCACATTTTGTCCCTCATAGTTGAGGTATACCTATAATGACAATTACAGACCTCTCTCATCTTTTTAAGTGGGAGAACTTGAAAATTGGTGGCTGACTAAATACTTTTTTTGCCCCACTTGATATTGCATTTTATAAAACATTACAGAGCTGCAGATTGAAAGGGAATGGTAATTTAAAATAACATTCAATTACTTCCCACGAAAGTGAAGTTACCCTTTAAAAATTGCCAGAAGGTAGTTGTGTTTACATGTCTCTTCTGTCAAAAACGCCTTCTTTCTTCCAGCATTTTTGTTTGGTATGCTGCCTGCAACGCACACTAAATCCATCTGTAAAATGTTGGATGATGCATCTTCAGTGCACATTTACAGGCTTTCTTTCTCGTACATCACGGGACACAGAGCGGCATATTCATTACTATATGGGTTATATGGAGTACCTTCAGGTGTGGACACTGGCAATCTCAAACAGGAAGTCCCCTCCCTATATAACCCCCTCCCCTAGAGGGAGTCCCTCAGTTTTTTCGCCAGTGTCTTAGGTGTTGGTCACGGAATAGCTTTGCTCCACATCCTTGGGATTAAGGGCGGGCTAACCGGATCTGTCCAAGGAGCCTCAGTGCCAAAGTGGACAGTACCCGGGCCCCAAACCGTGGGGTTTTGCCTATAATGCTCCTCTTTGGAGGGCTGGACCCTGGGCCCAGGACTTGGAGTTTGTAAAAACCATAAGTTCCTGTTTGCCAGGGTGCTATATAGGTCCAGGACAGTGGGTACCTTCATAGGACCCCAGGGCCTGAAGGTCTACTACGCTACCCACGGAGATGGGAGAAGATTGGATCAGTTTGCTGGACAAACATCCTGCAGCATGGAGCAGGTAAGGGGGAGCCTGCGGGACTTGGTTCGACAGCAGGCTCTCCGGGGTAACCTAAAAGGGGGGACAGCCTAAGTATGCTCTGCATGGGCAACCTTGCTCACTATGTCTGAGAGAGACAGGATGACACCTTTTTCCCCCATCACTAGGTTCCCCTGTCTAAGAATGTGTTGCTAGCTAACCTGCTGCTTTCTTCCTAGGACTAGTAAGGATCCCTAGGGGCCTTTTGGAGAGTCCTACCTGGCCGGGGGTTTGAATCTGCCGCCTGTTTCTGCAGTCCTGGGTCTCCAGCAGCGCGGCTCCTCCATGTTCCTCCTGTTCCAGCATACGCGCGTGCGCGCACGTCTTATAGACGTTTTTCGTGCCGTTCAGACAGGAGGGCGGGGGGGCGTGCCTGCGGCGTCATACAGGGGCGCGCCTTGTGCTGTTATAGATCAGCAGGCATTTTCAGTGCTCAGTCTGAGGCTGATTTCAGAAGGAGAGGACGCAGAGCGGCAGAACAGTGACTCCCGGTGGCGGAAGAGGGGTAGTACATGCTGGACTTTGTTCCAATGCCTTTTTTGTTAAGCCAAGAAATCCCCCCTTTTGTAGCAGGTTGGAGGCTGGCAAACTAAGTTTGGGGTCACTGTATGTTTTAAAAAAAGAAAATATATATAATATATATTTAAAAAAAAAAAAAAAAAAAAAAAAAACATACGAGATCCCATCAGTTTTTGGGCATTAGTGATCTATTGTCCCCTAAACTCTGGTTTTGTACTCCTGGCCACTACAGTCTGTTGTGTGGGCGGAGTCCCTCGATTTTGTATTATGGCTTCCAAAGGTTCGGGGTCAAAGGGTACAAAAAAGACCAAAAAACAAAGGGGTTCCCCTTCTGATTCTGATGATATGCCGATACTTTCCCCGCAACTTATTAACATAAAGGGTGCCTTGGATGAGCCATTAGGGGGATCTGGTGCGGAGGCTGGCCCAGATCAGCCCAGCCCTGTGTTTATCACAGAGGAGATGCTAGCCGTATCCCTAGGGGGGCTAGAAGAGAGAATAGCAGCATTGATCGCTAGAGCTATTCCTGGTAAGAAACGGGTTAGATCCCCATCACCAAGAGGTGTATCCTCAGATGCTGAGATTTTCTCTCCGGAGGAATTGGAATCACAGGAGGATCAACTAGACCTGAACCAAGAGGGTTCAGGGATTGAGGGATCTGCCTCTGAGGAACCATTTTCAGACTCCCAGACAGACTGTGGGTACAGTCTTTGACGGACATGGTCCGCTCGGCATTTAGTTTACCATTGCCAGAGCCTCAGGTTCCTCCGGTATCCTCTCTGGGCTCTTTGAAAGCTCTGTTAAGCAACGCAGTGTTTCCGGTCCATCCTCTCTTGGAGGAATTGATCTTTCGGGATTGGGTACGGCCGGACAGGATTTTTCTGCCACCGAAAAGATTTGCGGTCATTTACCCCATGGAGGAAAGATTCTCCAAGAGGTGGAGGCTCCCAATAGTGGATGCAGCCATCTCATGTGTGAATAAATCACTAACTTGCCCGGTGGAAAACATACATATGTTTAAAGATCCGGTTGATAAAAGGTTAGAGACACTTTTAAAAGCATCCTTTGCTACGGCAGGAGCAGTGGTACAGCCAGCTGTGGCTGCAATTGGTGTTTGTCAGGCGTTAAAAGACCAGACAAAAGAAATGTTAAAGGACATGCCTACCCAACAAGCAGAAGAGTTTTCTGACATTCCCAGAGCTCTGTGTTTTGCTGTAGATGCTGTAGATGCTATAAAAGATTCCATCCAGCAAGCCTCTCGTTTATCACTATTTTTGGTGCACATGAGAAGGCTCTTATGGTTGAAGAACTGGGCGGCGGAGCCCCCATGCAAAAAGCTTCTGGCAGGGTTTCCCTTCCATGGAGGACGACTCTTCGGAGAGGATCTGGATAAATATATTCAGACTATTTCAAATGGCAAGAGTACCCTTTTACCGGTCAAAAAGACATTCCGGGGTCCTACATTTAAAAGGCAGCTCTTTCCTGTCTCGGGGCCCTCAAATTCCAGGCAGTATCGACGGCCGCCTGCACGATCCAACGTTAACAGTAGATCGCAGGGACAGGCCCCTGGGGGTAAGAGGCCATGGTATCGCAAGCCGACAAAGACAGCCCCTAAGTCTGCCTTATGAAGGGGCGCCCCCACTCTCGCGGGTGGGGGGAAGGCTTCGTTTCTTCTCAGAAGTTTGGGAAGCCAAGATCCCCGACAAATGGGTCCGGGCATCTGTAACCACAGGCTACAGACTGGAGTTTCTAAGGTATCCTCCGCCTCATTTTCAAGAATCAAGGCTACCAAGGGATCCAGCAAGGAAGGCATCATTGCTGGCAGCTTTGGATCACCTGCTTTGCCAGGACGTAATAATAGAGGTGCCAGCCCAAGAGCAAGGGCTAGGTTTCTATTCCAATCTCTTTGTCATACCAAAGCCCAACGGCGATGTCAGGCCAATCTTGGACCTAAAGAGGTTAAACGGTTACCTAAGGGTTCGTTCCTTCCGGATGGAATCCATCCGGTCAGCAGCCGCCGCGCTTCAGAAAGACGATTTTCTGGCCTCCATAGACATAAAGGATGCTTACCTTCATGTACCAATCTTTCAGTCGCATCAAAGATTTTTACGCTTCGCGGTGGGGCAGCGACACTTCCAATTCAGGGCGCTCCCCTTCGGGCTGTCCACGGCCCCCCGGGTATTCACGAAGATCCTAGCCCCAGTTCTGGCCAATTTAAGGATCCAAGGGGTCACAGTCCTAGCATACTTGGACGACCTTTTAATCATAGATCACTCACGACCGGGTCTGCAAAAGGGCAGTAAACCTCACGGTTCGGTACCTCGAAGAATTCGGCTGGGTCCTAAACCGGGGAAAGTCAGCGTTCCAGCCTACAAAGCAGTTGGAATACCTCGGCATGAGGTTAGACACAGAACAGCAAAGAGTGTTCCTGCCCCTGGTAAAGATCGAGGCTATCAAGGGGTTGGTTCAGTTGGTTCTAAACAAGAAAAAACCAACTATTCGCCTGTGTATGCGAGTACTAGGCAAGCTAGTGGCCACGTTCGAGGCAGTACCATACGCTCAGATCCACACTCGCGTCCTACAGGCAGCCATTCTAGCAGCCTGGGGCAAGAGGGCACATGCCTTAGAGTCCCCTTTGACGCTATCATCAAGGGTCCGACAAAGCCTGGCCTGGTGGTTGAACCCCCAGAATCTTCTAAAGGGAAAATCCTTCAGCCCTGTTGTCTGGAAGGTAGTTACCACAGACGCCAGCCTGGCAGGCTGGGGGGCGGTCTTCGAGGGGTTCTCTCGCCAGGGAACTTGGGTGAAAGCAGAGAGGCAGCTCCCCATCAATATCTTGGAGATCAGAGCTGCTCGCCTAGCCCTTCTGGCATGGACCTCCAGATTAAAGGGGTTCCCGGTGAGAATCCAGTCAGACAATGCCACGGCGGTGGCATACATAAACCACCAAGGGGGAACCAGGAGTCGGGCCGCTCAGAGGGAGGTGAGCTTGATTTTTCAGTGGGCAGAGGTTCATGTACCCTGCATTTCGGCGATATTCATTCCCGGAGTGGACAACCTGCAGGCAGACTTCTTAAGTCGCCAGAGTCTGTCGCCAGGGGAGTGGTCTCTGCATCCCCAGGTCTTTCAGACAATCTGCCAGAGGTGGGGAATGCCAGACGTAGATATAATGGCATCCAGGTTCAACAAGAAACTAGACAGGTTCGTGTCTCGAACGAGGGATCCTATGGCCTGCGGAACCGATGCGTTGGTTTGCCCTTGGCATCAATTCAAACTTCTATATGCATTCCCTCCGCTACAGTTACTCCCTCGCCTGTTGCGCAAGATCAGAGTGGAGCACAAGCCAGTCATTTTAGTAGCTCCGGCTTGGCCCCGGAGGACTTGGTACTCACTAGTCCTGAAGATGGCAGTGGGAGACCCTTGGACTCTTCCTCTACAACCAGACCTACTCTCACAAGGCCCGATCCTCCACCCTACATTACGGCGTCTAAATTTGACGGCCTGGAGGCTGAATCCCTGATTCTCAGGGGTAGAGGTCTGTCTAGGCAGGTAATTCCTACCCTGATTAGGGCTAGAAAGCCGGTCTCCAGGGTGATTTATTACAGGGTGTGGAGGAACTACGTAGGCTGGTGTGAATCCAAAAGATGGAATTCCCGCAAATATACTATTGATAGGGTTTTAAGTTTTCTCCAGCTAGGAGTGGATAAAGGCCTGGCACTAAGCACAATCAAGGGACAGATCTCAGCTCTGTCAGTGTTGTTTCAGAGGCCGCTGGCCACCCACTCGCTGGTAAAGACCTTCTTACAGGGGGTCTTGCGTAATAATCCTCCTGTCAAGTCACCAATTTGTCCATGGGACTTAAATCTTGTCCTGTCCACTTTACAGAAACAACCCTTTGAGCCGTTGGCTGAGATTCCTTTAGTCTTACTGACAAGAAAGTTGGTTTTCTTGGTCGCCATAGTTTCGGCCAGGAGAGTGTCAGAATTAGCAGCCTTATCGTGTAAGGAACCATATCTCGTTCTGCATAAGGACAGGGCAGTTCTCCGGCCCCATCCTTCCTTTCTACCAAAGGTTATATCCAAATTTCACTTGAACCAGGATTTGGTACTTCCATCCTTCTTTCCAAAACCCACATCTAGAAAGGAGGGGTTGCTGCATACCTTGGATATTGTCCGGGCCATGAAGGCCTATCTTAAAGCTACAGAAAAGATCCGGAAGACAGATGTGTTATTCGTTCTACCAGATGGCCCCAAGAAGGGGCAGGCAGCTGCAAAATCCACCATCTCGAGATGGATTAGACAATTAATCATTCAAGCCTACGGTTTGAAGAGGTTGCCTCCTCCTTTGTCGGTAAAGGCCCATTCTACCAGGGCCATGGGCGCCTCCTGGGCAGCACACCATCAGATCTCTATGGCTCAGATATGCAAGGCAGCGACGTGGTCATCAGTCCACACGTTTACAAAGTTTTATCAACTAGACGTGAGAAGGAATGCAGATTCTGCCTTTGGACAGGCAGTACTACAGGCTGCAGTTTGAGATCCTCGGGATCAGAAGCACCCTTGGTTGTAAAAAGAAAAAAAAAAAAAAGAAAAAAGTTTTTTCTTGACTAAGTTGGAATTATTATTATTATTTGAGTTTACCTCTAAATTGAATCCTTCTTTGGAAGATGTCTCCCTCCCCTCCATAAAGCATTGCTTTCGGACATCCCATATAGTAATGAATATGCCGCTCTGTGTCCCGTGATGTACGAGAAAGAAAAAGGGATTTTTAAATACAGCTTACCTGTAAAATCCTTTTCTTGGAGTACATCACGGGACACAGAGCTCCCACCCCTCTTTTGGGTGACCATTTTTGGGAGGCATACTGCTTGCTACAAAACTGAGGGACTCCCTCTAGGGGAGGGGGTTATATAGGGAGGGGACTTCCTGTTTGAGATTGCCAGTGTCCACACCTGAAGGTACTCCATATAACCCATATAGTAATGAATATGCCGCTCTGTGTCCCGTGATGTACTCCAAGAAAAGGATTTTACAGGTAAGCTGTATTTAAAAATCCCTTTTTTCATCATTACGGCACGCTCCCAGCACACAGACGCGTTGTCACCAGTGTCTCCCAGTCACCTTTTAATGGTTGAGAGCTGATTGGTGAATCTCACAATCATGCAGCCGTTGCAGCAGTCGTGTTCTCCTGATCACTCTTCCTCCAATCTTTCACAACCGCTTTAAGAGGCGGTGGGAGGTAGCTGCAAGAGTTTTTGTTACATAGCCAGGTTAAAGTGGATGCAATCTCTCTCCTATACCCAGTGAAGTGAACAGCCTCAGATGATGCACAGATTAAACAAATGTCCCAACATAAGTTCTACATGTATTTCTGCTGTCTTTCCCTTTCTATACTTTTTAGAAAGTTGACATAGTGTTACAAATGTTTCTTCCTGTTTCAGCAGTGGGAGGGGAGTCTAGACATACACTGTGTGAGAATTAATTGGGGAAAGGCACACCCCCTCCACATAGGCAGAGGAACAATGTAATTGCAGAGCTGTACTGTGAATAGACCAGCTCTCTGCTAATCTCCTTCTAATCACCCTCTCCACAGCTGTGCTCATAAGTTTATATACCCTGGCAGAATTAGATTTCTTGGCCATTTGTCAGAGAATATGAATAACACAAACTTTTTCTTTCACTTCATGGTTAGTGTTTGACTGAAGCCATTTATCAATCGCCTGTGTTTACGCTTTTAAAAAATGAAAGCAAATGACCCTGATCAAAAGTTCATACCCTGGTGATTTTGGCCTGATAACATGCACCCAAGTTGACACAAAGGGGTTTGAATGGCTATTAAAGGTACCTATCCTCATCTGTGATCGGTTTGCTTGTAATTAGTGTGTGTGTATGTATAAAAGGTCAGCGAGTTTCTGGACTCCTGACAGACCCATGCATCTTTCATTCAGTGCTGCACTGAAGTTTCTGAATTCTGAGTCATGGGGAAAGCAAAAGCATTGTCAAAGGATCTGCGGGACAAGTTTGTTGAACTGTATAAAACAGGAAAGGGATATAAAAAGATATCCAATGAATTGAGAATAGTAGTCTTCAAACTCTAATCAAGAAGTGGAAAATTAGGGATTCTGTTGAAACCAAACCACGGTCAGGTAGACTAACTAAAATGTCTGCCACAACTGCTAGGAAAATAGTTTGGGATGCAAAGAAAACCCCACAAATAACTTCAGGTGAAATACAGGACTCTCTGAAAACATGTGGTGTGGCTGTTTCAAGATGCACAATAAGGAGGCACTTGAAGAAAGGTGGGCTGCATGGTTGAGTCACCAGAAAAAAGCCATTACTACGGAAATGGCACAAAGTATCCCACTTAAAATACGCCAAACAGCACAGAGACGAGTCTCAATCCTTCTCCAAAGTAATGTGGAGTGATGAGACCAAATTTCCGCCTTTTGGCCACAACCATAAATGCTTCATTTGGAGAGGAGTCAACAAGACCTCTGGTGAAAAGTACACCATTCCTACTGTGAAACAGAGTTGGATCACTGATGTTTTGGGGATGTGTGAGCTTTGGTCAAAATTGATGGCAAGATGAATGCAGCATGTTATCAATAAATACTGGAGAAACATTTGCATTCATCAGCCAGGAAGCTGCACATGGGACATACTTGGACATTCCAACATGACAATGATCCAAAACACAAGGCCAAGTAGACCTGTCATTGGCTACAGCAGAATAATGTGAAGGTTCTGGAGTGGCCATCTCAGTCTCCTGACCTCCCAATATCATTGAGCCACTCTGGAGAGATCTCAAACGGGTAGTATATGCAAGAAAGCCCAAGAATTTACAGGAACTGGAGGCTTTTTGCTTGAAGAAATAAGCAGGTTTACCGTCTGAGACGATAAATAGCCTCATCCACAAATACCACAAAAGACTTCAAGCTGTCATTGATGTTAAAGGGGACAATACACGGTATTAAGAACTGGGGTTTTTACACTTTTTTGATCAGGGTGATTTGGGTCGTTTGTGTTGTGATTTATGATTTAAAAAGAGTAAACCGTTAATTGATAATAAATGGCTTCAGCCAAACACTAACCATGAGTGAAAAAAGTTTGTGTCATCATTCATATTCTGAAAAATGGCCAAGAAATCATAAATTCTGCCATGGTATGTAAACTTATGAGCACAACTGTAAATAACAGAGGAACGGAGCAGCAGAAAGACACAGTACTTGGTGCTTTGGAGAGAGATAAGTAAACACTGCAGATATATGTGCCTAGGTCAGATTTCATGAATGGGGTTTATATCCACCTTTGATCCAGAGGAATGCAAAAAAAAAAAAAAACCTATGAAGCATGCTCCAATTTGCTTCTGCGGGGCAATAAGCTATTCCCTGGATCAATAATTCCTGGTGTTATCCGTTTGTGATTTAATGTGTGTGCCCTCAGTAACTAAAGAGCTCTACATTAAAAGCAAGTCGGGACATAATTTAAAGCTCTTCTACTGCTTGTTGAGAAAATGTCCATAGTCATGGCACATGTTCACTTTACATGCAATGCTCTGTTTTATTTAAATTTTTTATGTATGCAATTAGTTTGTTTAATGTATGTAATTGGCAGTTATCAGTGAACTATAAGGAGGTGTAGGAGGTCAAAGGGTATCGGGCATGCCCAGTTTTTAGAACGTGTGCTCAGGATCTACTGGTTGTTTTGACATGCGTTTTTCACTGAAGAAAGCATTTGTTTATGCATTTTTTCATCATAGTCTGTTTGTAATAGTTGGTATTTTGTATACAAAGCTGCAGATCTGGAAGGGTAGAATGTGCACAGTAGTCTAATTGCATGTTTATAAAGCAGGGCAAGGAATAATGATGGCATGTTAAACAAACTAACACATCAGCCAGTCAGAAATCGGTGCGCCTTGCACTGCTTTATTTAAATAAGCCAGTCTGTGTATATACTAAATAATCAATGAATATTTCTCAAGTAATTGACATGACAAATTGGTATTGGTATATTTTAGTATAGTTTTTTTTTTTTTTACCACAGCTCTATTCATCTTTTTTAAATCCGCTGTAAACCATACTGCCAGCTGTTCAATTCCCTTTACCTGGTGTACATCTGCGCTGTGTAATTTAGATGTTTTACATACATTTTAGTTGCATTTACCATTGAGCTTTTTATAGTGTGCATTTTCATAAAAGCGCATAAAAAAATGCAGCAGGAACCTAAAACGCACATAAACACACCCTAGTGAATGGAGCATTTTATTCGCCTGAGTTCTCCCATGTAGGTTCCTTACTGATGCCATTTATCTGCTGGGACTGCTAGTCCAACGCTGCCCACTAACCCTCACCAAACGATCACCTTCACTCCTCTCAGTCCAGTCTTCTGGATCTGGCGGGAACCCCTCCTCTGGCTGGCCAATGGAAGAAGGACCCCTCCAGGGAATAAATGAAGAGAAAATAATCCAGCGCTGGGATGATCATGTTATTATCACTGCTTCAGGCTAGTAAAAACAGAATGATACAGTGAAAAAGTGCGCTTAGGAAGAAAAGTAAATAGGACTGCAGCCCCCCAAGAAAGGATACCCCACTAATGGAGTCCCTGAGTAAGTAATATATAAAGAAGGGGTGGTGGCGCTGTCCCAACCCTGAGTAATCCGGTATATGTGTGTCAATATGTCACATTGTATAACCAATAATAGAAGGTACCTGGGTACATGTGTAAAAGATTTATAGTGACACCGTTTACATCAATAATGCTTATACATAAAGTGATAAAGTGCAAAAGTGCATAAATATGTGATAATTAATAAAGTCCATAAATTCAAAAAATTCAAAAAGTTCCAAACATAACATTGAGAAATATGCAGTAATACGAAATTTCTTCAGATATATAGATGGGTGGTACGCTGTGGTCTGGTGCTACCCCACCAGGTCCCCACTCACCAGAGCCAATCACCCCTACAGGGGTATCGAGTATGTAGTCACAGAGGGATCCAGATGTCCTCTAATGGTGCTGTCGGTCCAAGGTGTATGTATCCGTTGGATAGTAGTTATATGGTCCTCACTCCACCAAAAAGAAGGAAAAAACAGGCTCCCATAGTGTAGTAAAAAATGATTTATTTTGCACAATTCAAGTGCATAAAAATGAGGACAGGTACTGCATATACTGTCCAATATGTGTAAGTAATAGTCAGCAGTATAGTATAAAAGAACATGTACCACAAGAAAAGTTAATAAAAAATACTAAAAAAGGTTTAAAATCCAGTATGTATCAGCAGCACTATCCACGCTGCATCAGTCACCGCCGTCAGAAGCGAGGGGTTGGCGTGCGTCCCAAGCTGGCGTGCGTTCCAAGCTGCTGATACATACTGGATTTTAAACCTTTTTTAGTATTTTTTATTAACTTTTCTTGTGGTACATGTTCTTTTATACTGTACTGCTGACTATTACTTGCACATATTGGACAGTATATTCAGTACCTGTCCTCATTTTTATGCACTTGAATTGTGCAAAATAAATCATTTTTTACTACACAATGATAGCCTGTTTTTTCCTTCTTTTTGGTGGAGTGAGGACCATCTAACTACTATCCAACAGATACATACACCTTGGACCGACAGCACCATTAGA
This sequence comes from Rana kukunoris, assembly GCA_029574335.1. Taxonomy (NCBI): domain Eukaryota; kingdom Metazoa; phylum Chordata; class Amphibia; order Anura; family Ranidae; genus Rana; species Rana kukunoris. Next base: position 90,723,516 of record CM056059.1, read on the forward strand.
GGACATCTGGATCCCTCTGTGACTACATACTCGATACCCCTGTAGGGGTGATTGGCTCTGGTGAGTGGGGACCTGGTGGGGCAGCACCGGACCACAGCGTACCACCCATCTATATATCTGAAGAAATTTTGTATTACTGCATATTTCTCAATGTTATGTTTGGAACTTTTTGAATTTTTTTAATTTATAGACTTTATTAATTATGACATATTTATGCACTTTTGCACTTTATCACTTTATGTATAAGCATTATTGATGTAAACGGTGTCACTGTAAATCTTTTACACATGTACCCAGGTACCTTCTATTATTGGTTATACAAGGTGACATATTGACACACATATACCTGATTACTCAGGGTTGGGACAGCGCCACCACCCCTTCTTTATATATCACTAGTAAAAACAGAAGTTTAAAAAGTTTTTTTTTTTTTAATCCTTTTTTTTTTAAATTATTTAGCAGTTAGGTAAAGTTGTTTAAGGGATCACTTTATTCCGGAACTGGGCTTGAATCCTCTGTTCCAGTGTTGCACCAATACCGGTGCCGATACTAAGCATTTTGCACGAGTACTTTTACTCATGCAAATGCTCCAATACTGAAACCCATACCTTCAAGTCCGCAGACTGTAAACGTCGCCTTTATGGAGAAAAACGCCAAATGACGTTGCGGCAGTGTGAGACCGTGACCTCTGGACTGCAGAAGCTCTAGAAAGTGCACTACCACTATACCATCAGGGCAGAGGCAGGTGAGCTGGGTGTTGTGTAAAAAATAAAATGCATCCAAGGGAAATTATTGATTTTATGTTTGTTGGCCTACCACTATGCCATAGGGCAGAGGCACAGCAAATAAGTAAGTGTAGTAGTGTAGTGTAGTAAATAAGTTAAAAACGTACTGTTTGACCAAGAATTATCCACTCTGCTCATTCCATTTTCAGATCGAAGGCTTTCAGGTAGTAAGGTGCCAAAGGGCCCCACTGCTTGAATTTCATCTGCTTCATCAGAAACTGGCCAAAATGTTAATGTTGTGACTAGCTTTATACTTGCTCCATGTTAGTGACTCAGGAAATATTGACGCCAATCAGCATAATAGCTAGGGAACTAGTATCTCAAAGCAGGGATTCTCAAACTACGGCTTTCCAGCTGTTTTAGAACTACACATCCCATGAGGCATTGTAACACACTGACATTCACAGACATGACTAGGCATGATGGGAATTGTAGTTCCTGAACAACTGGAGGGCCATAGTTTGAAGACCCATGTCTTAAAGTATAAGTTGACCTTTGGGAACCTGTTGCATGTTCCATCTGTTTTTAGGGCGGAACATGTAACATGTTCCCAATGCTGCAGCCGCTTCCCGATTTCTCCCTCCCTATGACAGCGGCACGGGGTGAAGTTCCCCATACTAGCTGTCACGGCCGTGTTTTTCATTCACTCAAAGCTCTGTGTGTGAATGAACTACAAGCCCCACACCTTTTGCGTCTGTCAGCTTGTAGTTTTCAATGAACTACCACCGCGCTGTGGAACGCAGTGGTAGTTCATTGACTCTTCCTGTATCAGCTTGCCTGTATGGGATGTATGGGCACACAGATACACTGACAGTTCTGCAGGAGACCTGCATGGCAATGGTGATCTGCTGATCGATGGTGCAATGCTTTAAAGTGAACTTGTCCTTTAAATTGTTTTATAATGTCTTTTAAATTACAGTTCTTCATAATTATAAGGCAACAGTAGCAATGTTTCATTGGTCTAAAAAAAGCCTGTCACATGACACTAAAATGAGGTATCGGCGAGTACTTGAGAAAATATCTCCTCTGTTCCATTTCAGTGCGGATTTTCCGCAGCCTCTCTGCATCCACTTTTCATTTACATCAACATCATTGATGGCTGCATAGCATTTTGCACAGTGGGTTTCCAACGGTGGACCATGTATGCATAATGTGTTGAGGTCACTATTTGATCAATAAGAGTGACAGGGTGACAAATACTAAAAATGTTAATGCTGAGTTTGAGTTTAGTGATGGGGTTTTTAGATACTTTAAATACATATTGCACATTAAAAGCTAATTTAGCAGAGAATGCTACCATCAGCTTTCCAGGGTAGAGGCAAATCTAAGATGTCAGTGCGGTGGTTTATTAACAGATGCCAGCAGCTCCCTGATTGCGGAACCGATCTGCATATTTTCTCTTCCTGCTTGTCGTTTTGTAGACACTTTGTAAAACTCGGCTCTAACAGCTTTGTTTCCAAGCAAAAGCAATCCAGAAGAGTGATGAGAAACAGGCAGCAACATATTCTGAGAGCTGCAGATGAAATATTATAGAGCCTGAAGCTGCCCTCTGTAGGACACGGGCTTTAGCTGAAGCTCTCTGTCAATGCCATTAGACAGCGCACAAATGAAAGGTAGACCGCTTATGAAACTTGAAGAGTTTTCTTTCTTTCTTCCTCCCCGCCCACCTGAGGGAATAGTGTGGGCTCTGTAGCAGCCAGGATTCCCATGAGGACGATAAAGGCACAGAATATGGAAAATGTTGAAAGAAACTTCGAGGAAGTCTGCTTGCATGGTGTAGTTACTTATATTAAAAAGTTGGCTGCAGCTCGAGCACACCACTAAATTAACCTCAAAAGCCGGCCATGACGGCAAATATCCATAGTAATTGTTTTTGTTGGCTTTTAACTCAAATATTAACTCATCGATCTAACATGAGCCTCTGTGTTTGGAATGCTGGTCTGGCCGCTTCATTTTTTTTCTAAAGTTTTCTTTTTTTTTTGCCCTGCAAACTTTTTTTCTTTTTTTTTTTTTATGTAATCATGGAAAAATATGTTTCTGCTCGAAGCAGTTGTCAAACATGTTTCTTTCATCGACAATCAGACGCAAGGCAGCTGAGCGGAGCTGTTTAGTCTGGAAAAAATACCCAGGAGATTGCAGTCACTGTAGGAAATGTAATTATACAAAAAAGTATTTTTGTAGGGTGGGATTTAAAATTGTAAATCCCAATGTTTATCCGCAAAAAAAAAAAGTGAACAATATTGCATATAAAACATTAAAAACAAACTCCAGCCAATGAGAAAAAAATTGGCAGAAGTGTGAATCCAGAAAAAAATATTTAATTTTTAAATTGAGTTGTTAAGTCCTATCAGGTTTTCACTGGAATCCAGGGCTTCATTAGAGAGATGTATCCTAACTTCCTATACCAGTGACAATGGCTTCACCAGATAGGAAGTCAGGGGAAGTCCCTAACAGCAACACAGAAAATTACCCTTTTTTTTTTTTTTTTTTTTTTTTAGTAGAGTACGGGAAGGCTTAGACTCTCTCAATTTTATTGTCTGTGTCCCAGTTGCAAATTCTTCCCCACTTCCTGTTTGGTGAAACCATGACTGTAACAGCAAGGGGAAATCTTACCAAGGCAGGTCATACATTATGCAATTTTTTTTTCTTCAACCATAGGTTGAAGGAAAGAAAATTGCTTTATTCCCCCATCAACAAAGTCAGTGTTGATGGGGGAATCCCTACAGCAGCACTATTGTGATCTGCCAATGGGGAGCCTTCTCCATCATCCGAATACAATGATTACCACTATAGCCACCGGCAGGTAGAAAAACCTGACATGCTGGTTGTACAGAAGTCGATCAATGTGTGATCAATCGGTGTGTTTTTAGGTAGGATAATAAAAGGTTGAGTGGGCGCTCTGCGTTCAATAGACCTCTTCACATGGGTCTGACCCCATAGGGCCATAATATACCCCATTTTATCCCACTCCATCCATCCATCTCTGGGTCACTGTCTGTAAAACTCCCCTTCAAGTCACTGCATGCACCAGTGGCCCTCCTCTTTAACAACCCAGCTTTCTCCATTGATTCGTATGGTGGACAAATAAGGACCTATATCAGATGGGACAATTTCTATCTCACATGGGGATCAGGCCATTGGAGTACTTCCTCCAAACACTTGGGATGTCCCCATCATAAATGTTCCATTTACAGCCAGTACTTTATTTTCTACATTCTACATTGATGGAAGATAGTACCATGAGAACCATTTTTGATAATAGATTCATGCAGGACACCAGACCAAGGTGGGAGGGGCATTTCGGTGCTATACCTTCTTTTTTTCTTTCTCAACTACCAATTGATGTGGGAAGAGGACTTTGGTACAGAGCTACTCAAGACAGATTGGTCTCAGTGGACAACCAAGGTAACACAAATGGATTCTAAACACCTAATTTAAAGAAGCAAATAACATTAGCCCATTGGTATTTAGTGCTAGATCCTTCCAAACACCTCTACGTCTTTGCTTTAGGGGTTGCAGACAGGAAGGTACCATGTAACACATCTGGCGGACTTGTGCTAAATGTAAAAGATTCAACAAGCTGTTGGAAACATTCTTCAGACATTTTAGTCCATATTGTCATGATGGTGTCACTCAGTTGCTGCAGATTTGTCAGCTGCACATCCATGATTCAAATCTTCCATTCCACCACATCCCAAAAGAGCTCTATTAGTTTGAGATCTGATGACTGTGGAAACCATTGGAGTACAGTGAATGCATTGTCATGTTCAAGAAACCATTTTAAGTATTTGAGCTTTGTGACATGCTGCATTATCCTGGAAGTAGCCACCAGAAGATAGACTTTAGTCATAAAAAGATAGACATGGTCAGCAACAATACTTAGGTAGGCCTTGAAGTTTAAACGATGCTCAATTGGTACAAAGGGGCCCAAAATGTGCCAAGAAAATATCCCCCCACACCATTATACCACCACTAGCCCAAACCATTGCTACAAGGCTCGACGGATCCATGCTTTTGTTGTTTATGCCAAATTCTGACCCCACCATCTGAATGTCGCAGCTGAAATCAAGACTCCTCAGACCAGGCAACGTTTTTCCTTTCTTCTATTTTCATTTTGGTGAGCCTGTGCGACTTGTAGCCTAATTTTCCTGTTCTTAGCTGACAGTAGTGGCGCTCAGTGTGGTCATCTGATTCAAGATTCGATGTGTTGTGCGTTCAGAGATGGTATTCTGCATACCTTGGTTATAACGCATGGTTATTTGAGTTACTGTTGCCTTTCTATCATTTCGTACCAGTCTGCCCATTCCCCTCTGACATCAACAAGATATTTTCGTCCAACTGCCACTCACTGGATATTTTCTGTCTTTCGGACCATATTCTGTAAACCCTAGAGATGGGTGTGTGTGAAAATTCCAGTAGACCAGCAATTTTTTAAATACTCAGACAAGCCATCTGGCGCCAACAAACATGTCACTTTCAAAGTCCTTTAAATCCTCTTTCTTCCACATTATGATGTTTGGTTTAAGCTTCACCAAGTCCTCTTCACCACATCTAGATGCCCAAATGCATCGAGTTGCTGCCATGTAATTGGCTGATTACCAATTTGTGTTATCAAGCGGTTGAACAGGTGTACCTAATAAAGTGGCCAGTGAGTGAATATATAGTAGTTGTAGACACTTCAGCTCTTTTTACCCTTGAAGACGCGCTATAGCGCAAAACACGTTGGGCGGAGTTAAAGTGCTGACATCACGCCGCCTCATGAGGTGTAAGCGGCAGCCATACTTGTAAGTGCCAGATCATTTTAGCAATAATTACACCATGAGAGAGATATTTGGCTCCGCTTTGTGAGCATTTATTCTGTACAGTGGCGCTGCTTACCTCCTTGTCCTGGATCGCTGTGATTTACGGAGTCGCAGCCAGTGAGGTGTCTCCTTAAAGGGACCCCATCCCACAAAGAGGTGGCATTGCCTGTGCGATATGATGGAGTGTCTTTGCTGCTTATATTCATGGAGCCATATGTTCTGGTGAGTGCAGTATGCTGGCGATGGTGACTTCACAGTGGATACTCATAAATTGTTTTGTCGGTCCACATAAAAGCTTTATGAATTGGTGGAATAATTATCATTTATACAAGGACTGATTGACTTTAGTAATTGGAATTGGACTATGAATTGGACTTTAATGATTGCACATTTTTTTATTCAGGAGATCATTTTGCACTGTATTTTCATTACCTGCACTATTTTAGATATTATTTCTTTACTATTAAAGGTGCTCCACTTTATATTCATTTATTCATTTGGGTGGGTTTGGCATATTGACCTCGTTGCAAGCTGTTTTTGTCTTCCACCAGGCACTGACAGAAGCACAGTTAAGTGGTCAGGGTCAGGTTTCATTCTGGCACAGTGTTACATCAAATGTAGAAATGTATTACTCAAGGTGTATTTTTGTAGTAAATCTGTCACAGGATCATGTCTCACTACTACTGTTTAGCATTGTCTTTCTGTGTGACAGAATTGAATATCCCCTACCGTGTTTTCTTTTCAAAGAGGAAAGAAGGGGCACAATATATTACTTTCACATCAACAGTTTTTTTCCTGCACTTGTAGCACCTTTAAAGGGATAATAACGAGGGGTGAATAAATGTTCATGTATTGCGGCGATGTAGGATTTTTGTTTTATTATTATTAACTGTAGCTGCATGACATATCACTGTTGCATTGGTATGGTCCTAATTTGGCTTCTGTTGCATGGACTGAAAAAAGTGAGATATCTTGGAAATATTTGCCCTTAGTAATCATGTATTGTAGAGTCCTTCCTATCTTTCAGAGGATTCTTTCACTTCATGTAATTGCCTCTCTAGGGATGTTTGCAGTTTTATGCTTGGGTTAAGAGGAAGAAAAAAAAGTGCTGCTCTTGCCATTTCCATTTTGTTGTGTGAAAGCTCATTTTAGGTTGGAAGAAAACTTTCTGTACTAGGGTTTTTGCAACTTTCTAATATTAAAGTGGTAGTAAACACCGCAGGGATACTTGTAACTGCAGGCAAGCTTATAATAAAGTTTACCTGTATGTACAAGGAATCTCTTCTAAACGCCCACTGCTTAGGAGATATTCAGTGTTGCCCCAGCCAGTGACATCATTGACGCATTCGCTCTGAATAAACAGCATACCCATGCCGTTCCTCCATTGCTCTGTGCTTTGGCATGCAGGAGTGACTTTACCGTGGCTTGGCCATTCAAGTGGGCGCAGCCTGCAAACCTGGAAAGACTACTGGGTGAAGATGGAAGCCTCTACAGTAGTGACCAAAAGTTTTGAGAATGATACAAATATTCATTTTCACAAAGTCTGCTTAAGTGTTTTTAGATCTTTTTGTCAGATGTTACTATGGTATACTGAAGTATAATTGCAATCATTTCATAAGTGTCAAAGGCTTTTATTGACAACTACATTAAGTCTTATGCAAAGAGTCAATATTTTCAGTGTTGACCCTTCTTTTTCGAAACCTCTGCAATTTGCCCTGGTATGCTGTCAATCAACCTCTGGGCCACATCCTGACTGATGGCAGCCCATTGTTGCATAATCAATGTTTGGAGTTTGTTTTTTGTTTGTTTTTGTTTCCCCGCCTCTTGAGGATTGACCACAAGTTCTCAATAGGATTAAGGTCTGGGAAATTTTAAGATTTTGTTCACCAAGCCACTTGGTTATAACTTTTTTGTGTCGTGGCAACGTGCTCTAACATGCTGGAATAGGCATTGTTTGTCGCATAACTGTTCTTGGATGGTTGGGAGAAGTTGTTCCTGGAGGATGTTTTTGTACCATCCTTTATTCATGGCTGTGTTCTTAGGCAAAATTGTAAGTGAGCCCACTGCCTTGGCTGAGAAGCAACCCCACACATGAATGGTCTCAGAATGCTTTACTGTTGGCATGACACAGGACTGATGGTAGCGCTCACCTTTCTTCTCCAGACAAGGTTTTTTTTTCCCAGATGCCCCAAACCATTGTAAAGGGGAGTAATCGGAGAAAATGATTTTACCCCAGTCCTCGGCAGTCCAATTACTGTAACTTTTTCAGAATATCAGTCTATACCTGATGGTTTTTCCTGGAGAGGAGTGGCTTCTTTGCTTCCCTTTTTGACACCAGGCTGTCCTCCAAAAGTCTTTACCTCGCTATACGTGCAGATGCACTTACACCTGCCTGCTGGCATTCCTGAGTAATCTCTGCACTGGTGGTGCCCCGGTCCCGCAGACAAATCAACTATAGCAGACGGTCCTGGTGCTTGCTGGACTTTCTTGGGTGCCCTTAAGCCTTCTTCACAAATGCAGTGGAAATGTTGTTTATGGGATTGAGTTAATTTTCCTGGGAAAGAGGGACTTTGCAATTCATCTGATAACTCTTCATAACATTCTGGAGTATATGCAAATTGCCATCATAAAAACTGATGCAGCAGGCTTTGTGAAAATGTATTTCTCTTGTCATTGCCAAAACTTTTGGCCATGGTTGTACAGTGGTAATCGTGCCAGGGCCATTTTTAATATTGATTGGACTCTGGGCAAACATTCTCTTGCCCCCCCCCCCCCCCCCCCACACCCACATCCCAAAAAACAAATAAACACGCACATAGACTTATCCCAAAACTTTAATAATGTAAACATAAACTGGTTGGCACTCACTGAGTGGTTGCTAGAGGTTATTGCACATCATTACCACTCATTGATTATCCATTTTTATCATCTTTTTTTTTTTTTTACAACACATGCGTGTGGAGAAACCGTAATTACGCACCAAAAACATGTCACAAATGGGTACCAAACGTACACACCAGAAATATGCCTGCAAACACCAGCTCAATTATAGAGTCAGTACTATACTGACACACCAGAAACATGTCTGTAGGGCAGTGTACAGAGGTGATTAGCGCGTAGGGCAATGTACAGGGATCAGTAGGACAAAGAACCGGTGGACTAGGAGGGTCAGCATGGTACAGTAAAAGGGGTCAGGAGAGTGCAGGGCACAGTGTGGGGGGGAGGGGCAGGAGGGCACACACCAGGGGGGTTGTGTTCCGCCTGTGACCCGGCCAACCGGGGTGGGTGATGGCGGCGGGTGGATTGTTTGTCACCCCCCAAAAAATAAAAAACACCAGCCGCCACTGGAAAAGAAACAAACCAATCTGTAGTAAGAATCGGCACACATTATGTATTGTTAGGCACACAATTAACCCCTTGATTGTACTAGTTTGTAGATGCTGTAACTTACATGCAAACCAATTAATATACACCTATTGGTATTTATTTTAGTAGAATACATTTTTTTATTTTTTTGGTGTAATTAAAAAAAAAATACTGTACCACCAAAAGAAAGCTCTATTTGTGTAAAGGTCAAGCGGTAAAGTAAAAATATTGTAAACCCCGCTTGGTAATTTTTAACCTACAGGTAAGCCTATATTAACCACTTAACCCCCGGACCATATTGCTGCCCAATGACCAGAGCACTTTTTGTGATTCGGCACTGCGTTGCTTTAACTGACAATTGCGCGGTCATGCGACGTGGCTCCCAAACGCAATTGGCGTCCTTTTTTCCCCACAAATAGAGCTTTCTTTTGGTGGTATTTGATCATCTCTGCAGTTTTTATTTTTTGCGCTATAAACAAAAATAGAGCGACAATTTTGAAAAAAATTGAAAAAATTGCAATATTTTTTACATTTTGCTATAATAAATATCCCCCAAAAATATATAAAAAAACATATTTTTTCCTCAGTTAAGGCCGATACGTATTCCTCTACCTATTTTTCGTAAAAAAAAATGGCAATTAGCGTTTATTGATTAGTTTGCGCAAAAGTTATAGCGTTTACAAAATAGGGGGTAGTTTTATGGCATTTTTATTAATATTTATTTTTTACTAATAATTGCGGCGATCAGCGTTTTTTTCGATACTGCGATATTATGGCGGACACTTCGGACACTTTTGGCACATTTTTGGGACCATTGGCATTTTTATAGCGATCAGTGCTATAAAAATGCATTGAATAACTATAAAAATGCCATTGGCAGTGAAGGGGTTAACACTAGGGGGCGGGGAAGGGGTTAAGTGTGTTCCTGGGTGTGTTCTAACTGTATGGGTGGGTGGACTCACTAGGGGAAATCACTGATCTTCTGTTCATACATTGTATGAACAGAAGATCAGCGTTTCCCCGCTGACAGGACCGGGAGCTTTGTGTTTACACACATACTGTAGCTCCCGATCCTCACACAAGCCTGCCGGGCACGCGCACGGCACCCGGGGGCGAGTGGGGGCGCGCAGCGCGGGCGCCCCCTAGTGGCCTTTAAAGAGCCGACGTAGAGCTACGGGCTCTCGCCCAGGCGTGCCGACCTGCTGCCGTAAAAGGACGGCGGCAGGTCGGCAAGTAGTTAAAGCTCACCTGTAGGTAAAATTAACATCTCCTAAATGTGCAACGCTTAGGAGATATTCACTCTGCATACAGCCAGTGATATCACTGGTGCATGTGCTCTGAAGGTCCAGCATACCTTGCCAGAACTTTAGAGCTTTGATGCTGAAACAAAGGGCCCCCGCTCGCATACGTGGGAGTGACGTCATCGTGGCTCCCGCCAATCACATCGCTGGAGCTCGGGAACCCCAAAGAAAGTGAGTGAGTTTACAGCACTGGAGGGATTAGTTCCAGGGCAATGCATACTAGCACATATTGCTATTGCCTTGCATTTTTTTTTTTTTGAGGGGGGGTGGGGGTTGAACATCCGCAGTTTACAGCCACTTTAAATGTACAGAAAACATATCAACTGCTGGATGACTCATGGCTTTGCAGAGGACAGTTCCAACTCTTCAGAAAAACTTCCAGTAGATTCCAGTTTCATCATAATGGTATTCTTATGAGCCAGCAGAAGCATTCTTGCTAAATTTCCAAACTATTATTTGTGCTTATCCAGCCACAAATATGCGATCGTGATAATGAGTTAGACAGGTGCCATATGTTTTTTTTAAATGTCCTTGCATGACAATCATGCTAAAATCAGAAAATGCTCATTGTGTGGCTTTGGTTTAGCATGTAGCCAAGAAATGTCGAGTCTTTTGCTTATCAAACGAGTAAGACCTTAATGAAAATCGGTTTAGGAGATGACAAACATATTCTCTTCACCTCATAAGGACCTCGAGTATGCATTTCCATCTTGCGTGTTTATAGCACATGAAATAAAGTCTGTGAAATATTGCCTGGAAAGAATTCGGATATGAAAGCATTCTTCATTTTAATCATACAGTGAAACTGCGGTCTTCATTCAAGTTCGAATTTAAACCTTATTTTTCTTTGCGTACAACTAGGTTTAAATGCAACCACATATATTGCAATCCATTTAATGAAAATGAGAAAGAGGGAGGCATGGTTCTCATTTTGTACAATTTCCTGCGATACGTGCCGCTAAACTAGGTTCCCATTTACACCAGTGAAAGTAGGCACAGGATAAGTGTGCAGTCTGTTTTATAGACGCAGTGGAACTGGTCATAAATCATGGTATTAAAGAAGGCAGTGTCTTATTTAATCAAATTCCCTATTGAATGGTCTATGGAAATGACGAGATAATCTTTCTTCAGAAAACACAGCATTCAGAATGCTTGCTTTACAGGATCAGATATAGAGAGAAAATGACCATGCTTTTTTTATTTTATTATACCACTCTAATAAATATTGTGGTGCACATAATGTTCTCCATTCTCCCCCTTAAAATACTAAATACTATTTAGAAATTATTTTTTTCCTCCAGTAAAATTCTTGCTGCCTTTTAGTTGAGATGTGGGTGTTTCCTGTCCTAATTTTTCAATGAATACAACATTATAAAGGATCACTATAACGGCGTCCATGGACTAGCAAGGTTCTGTATTGGATCATCCCCAATACTCCCCAATACTTTGAAGAAAATCTAAATCTTACATATGGAAATAATTCTTTAACTGTAAGAATGTGTGATAAGACTTCCACAAGATCTGATACTAGAAGATTACTTCAAATGATCTAAATTGTTTCCTAAATGCATATTGTATACACTATATTTTATTTTTATTTGTTTTTGTTTTTGTTTTTCAAAAAAGTGGATTTACCCTTTAAGAAATGACATTATAAAAGGTATTATCTTGGAGGTTTTTAATTGCCTTTGGGGAGCAGGAAAGATTTTTTTCCCCTGTTAAAAATAAATAGGATAATGTTTTGTAAGGCTTCTGCCTGTCAGGGGTCTCCAAATGTTTCAGTCCGAGGACCAGATTGAATATTTCACAAATATTTATGTGCAGAAAAAATAAATTGTTTTTTTTTATAAAAAAGAAAACCAAATCAAATTTAAATTATAAACATTTTACTTGGATTTGTTTTACAATCTGCATAACATAGTCCCAGGAAGACTTCAACCAATATAAATCTGCCCTCCTAAAATACTGTTACTGCCGCCTCCCTGCCAAACAGCCCTATTTTATCACTCTCATTAACACATTATCATCCAGTCCCCATCGACTCTTCTCTACCTTTAAACGCTCCACTGCCTCCACCCACTAACTCACTCAGTGCACAGAAGATTGCCAATCGCTTCAAAAATAAGATTGATACGATTCGTGAGGAGATCTTAAATGCTCAGAAACCTCCCCCACTCGACACCCCATGTCCACAGGTACATTCATTACTTCCTTTATTCAACCCTGCTAGTAATAATGAGGTTGCTTAACTTTTTTCTAACCACCTTCCCCCTGGATCCTGCTCCCTCGCAAATGCTATGCTCACCCTCATTATGTTCTACACTCTAACTCACATCTTCAACCTCTCTCTCTTCTAGCATCTTCCCCAACTCTTTAAAACATGCACTAGTCACCCCTGTCTTTAAAAAGCTTTCACTGGACCCCACCAATCTTAACTACCTATGCCTCCTCTCCTTACCCCCCCGGTGATGTGTGACAAGCAGAGACATATTACAATCCATTTTTCAATCCAGAGCCAGTGCAGTTGACAAAAACATTGGGAAAAATGTGACATGTATAAGCGATACGAATAGGCAGCGCTCTACAGACTGAATCTCAAAAGGTGAATTAGTCAATTTGGATCACGAGGAAAGGCAATGTTTTATTCCATCAATAAGAGTCATGAATAAACATTTTAAAATTAAATTAAAAGTAAAAAAAGCCAAAGATGCCACTTGGAATCCTAAAGGCATTGAGGGGTTAACACCTTTTAAGGGGCCCGCTGGTGGAGCATGGAGGGATGCCAGTGACCATGCGGGAGAAACACCCGATGGCTAGAGGCAGGGAGTGGCGATGCCGTGGAATGCGGGAGGACGCGGGGTGACCTGGACTTAGCCGAGGGTCCAATGTGTCTGCCAGAGAGAGCCTTGCTGATGGTGAGGAGAAGCCAAACCAGGATGTGGACCGGAGACCAGGGAGCCAAGCTGGAGTATCGGGCACACCTGGATGATGTCGGCACAGAGCCAGAGGTGTGGAGAGTGAATGGAAGCCTGTGAGCCAGTGCGGAACGCAGGCTTGTCAGTTGCCATGATGACCTGTTTCACGCGCATGCACTTTGTCAAAGGATGCCTCTCCCATCCTTTGGAATGCTCTACCCCCATCTGTCCGACTATCTGCTTCTTTGTCCACTTTCTGATGATCCCCAAAAACTCATCTCTTTAGAAAAACCTGTCTGGCCCCCAACTGTACTTTTTATTTTCTCCATCAGCATATTCCCCACAGCTATTACCTCTTGTATCTCTTGACCCTCCCTCTTAAATTGTAAGCTCTAATGAACAGGGCTCTCTGATTCCTACTGTATTAAAGTGTATTGTAGTTGTACTGTATAACCTCAAGTTGTAAAGCGCTGCGCAAACTGTCGGTGCTATATAAATTCTGTATAATAATAATCATAACATGATTTAGAAAAACAGAGTAATAAAAACTTTAGTAAAACAAAGCAAAGTCCTTCCAAACTAAATTGGGCCCGAGTCCACCCTTACATCAGGGTCCCCATTAGAATCCCCCTGTACAACAGGTTCTCATCAGTGTGTCCCCTTACTTGTAAGTATTTTTTTTTGGCTTTTCAGAGCTGAACATTGCATCCTGGAGGGAAGTTACTTGCTCCTCTTTACTAGGATGGACTGACTGTGTAATGAAATAACTGAGTTTCAACAGGGAAATACACAAAGTATCAGTGGCTGGGAGGTTGTCATACAACAGAACTTGTCACTTTGATCTTGATAGTAAATGATTAAAGAAGATGTAAAGGCAGAAGTTTTTTTTATTTATTTTTAATCTTAATGCATTCTAGGGGGGGAGCTGTCATTATTGAGGTTGGATATCCAATACTAGCCAATGGGATGGGATCTGGGTGGGCTGCTACATTGGCTGGATATCAGCTCGGGCCCACCCCCAGGGTCCCGCCCACCTCCGCCATCACACTGAATTTGTGAACTCCTCTCTCTCTCTCTCCATACAGTTTCACATTCTACGGCACTGCAGAGAGCAGTTTCATTATCGGCTGTGAAATCTGCCAGTGCCATCTGCTAATGCCAATCAATGCCACCTGCCAGTGCCAATTAGTGCCATCATGTGTCACCTGCCGGTGCCAACCAGTGCAACTTGCCAGTGCCAATTAGTGCCACCTGCCAATTAGTGCCAACCAGTGCCACTTGCCAGTGTCACCTGTTAGTGCCACCTACCAAAAAAAAGGCCTAAAATATCGGCCGCAAAAATCAGCATCATATATCGGCTGCCACGATTTCTAAATATCGGCATCGGCCAGAGAAAAACCCATATCGGTCGACCTATAATCTGAAAACCTGACCGCCAGATATAAAATACACACATTAAAGGAGAAGTATGGTCAAAGCTCTAAATTTGGCCATACTTTTCCTGTAAATCACAGGAGTGGAGTTAGTTCTTAGTTCTGCACTCCTGTGACGCAAATACAGCCGACACCAAAAATGAAAGTGAAAGTCCCATATTTTGTGTTGTCCCCAAAGCAGGAATAGTGGGGGTATTTTCCAACAGAGATAATAGTTCTGGTGACAACCAGGGATTCCCTCACTTTAGAGAGATTATCTCTCCGTTCCTGTTTCGGCTATGGGACAGGAAGTGAAGGGAAATCTCCCCAATGGACACAGATGGCAACAATAAAACTTCCAGGGGTTTTACCTTAAGTTTTACTTTGTGCATGGAGCACACTGGCATTTTTCATAAGCTCCATAAAACTAGAAAGACTAGATGAAAAATGCTGATAATAGCATTTTTGTGCCAGCGCCTAGTAACATTTTAGTAGCTTTTAGGAGCATACACATTTTATTAGCATTTTTGTAGTACATGAAGGGAAAGAAAAAAAAGCCTAAAAAAAAACCTATTAGGAGAATTTTAGTACTGTAGCATTTAGAAGCAGTTTGGAGCAAAAAAGACACATAGGATAATACTATTTTAGATTCCAGGAGCAGAAAATTGGGATTAATTGCTTATTGTGTGGGTATGTGAAAGTCGACCTACATGTTTTCTGCTGTAATACAGGCCCTGAAATCGTCCAGAAAAGTTGCAGTGGCTCTCAATTGCACAAAGTTCGAACAGGGATGGGCAACATTATCAAGCTCCATTCATATATCCCTGTATATCGACCTTGTGCATTACCACTTATACATTTTAATATACACAAAATAAAAAGCAATGGTCCTACTTACAAACATTTAGTAGTAAGCGCATTTAAAACAGCTGAACCTGGACCTCACGGCACCTGCCAGTCAGACCCTAAACACCAATGTGGCTGACGCGTTTCTGGGGCGTACCCCCTTCTTCAAAGCCTAGGTGGTCTGCGATAGCTCTCTCTTCCTGCAAAACATCCCTTTATAGGTGCATGTGTGCATACAGGCGCAGCCATTCGTCACTAGCTGGCTGGTCCCGCCTTTCCTACGGGACTCCGCCCACCCCATTAGTCGCCCAAATGGGCTCATCTGTGTAGAGGGGCAAGTTGATCTAGGTGCCCATCCTATATGATGGGGTACACAGCAAGTGACACAAGACTGGCAGTGCAATGGGATCACCAAACTCTCAATTGCCATATGTCTACTGGCAGCTCCACTACAGCCTGGCTTATTCGCCAGGACCTATAGCAGGGCCTTTAATGCCACAGCAGGGCCTAGGGGTACAACATGAAGGTACCCACCTGGTGAATCCTGTGCCCGAGGAGACACCCACTTCCACCTCGGGCTACCACCGCTCCACCGTCGGCGCCCTGGTTTGGCTGGAACGCACGCCATCCACAATCAGGAAGTGCGGGGCCTTCTGCGTTCCACCCCGCACTTCCGGTTTCGCCGTACTCGCGCATGCGCGCGGGCATGCGCGCGCACACAGATATGCGCGCGCACACAGATATGCGCGCGCACACAGATATGCGCGCGCATAGCACGTGGGCTGCGTTCCACGGTCACAGGAAGTGCGGGTGTTTGCGTTCCACCCGCTACTTCCGGTTTGATGCCAGCCAGTGAACGAGCTCCCATAGCTCTAAATGACGGTGCAGGGTGCAAGAATTAACCTCCCACATCAAACTGATGAAGTGTGGCCCAACAGCCCCTGCACCATATATGCACACATACCCCCACAACAGGATGATAGCAGCCGTGCCAGAGTAGGCATATCTAGTGGGAGACGGGCGCAAGTCCATCTCCTAATGCTACTAAACATCCCTCTTAAAGGAGTATAAGACTGAATAAAAAGCGATATATATACACATATAATAAATATAATAAAATAAAACATAGTATATACAGGCAAATATATTAAAAGCATATATAGCATACTAAAAACACGCTGTATAAACTGCACATCTTTTAAGATACATATAAAAAGCATTCGTGGTCCAATCTGTGTGATCAGGCCATCCTAGAGTGTAATAAACTAGTAGTAATATTACCGGTACTATCTACATACAAGTTTGAATAAGTATATAAATATAAATATAAATATGTAGAGAATGCAAAAAGGCCCAAACGTAGGAATATAACCAATATTAGCATATATATCACTACGTAGGGGCCAGTATCTGTGCACCGATAGCACTTAGTGACAGCCCTCCTTGCACGGAACCCCTGGGACTGATCCCATGGGAATAGAGAGAGAGAGAAATATATCGTTTTTCAGACCACCTCATTTGGTTGTATCATATAGTTAGTCTACTTGTACAGTATATATAAAAAAAAACTATACTACAAATAGCGACAGTGTCGTCTACTAGATTAAATTAAATTAATAAATATTCACTCCAATAAAAACTCTGTTATCCCTATCTATAGCAAGAATAAAAACAGAACTTCACAGGATAGAACATTTTATCCCCCCCTCCCAGCTCTCCAGAACATCAGCTCAAAACCTTACTACAAATGGGTGGACCTCCACTGACTATACCAGTGCCTACCGGGCTCAATTGAACTCTATTAAGTTGTGTTATGTTATATTGTGTAGCTCAATCTCTTCATTGAGACCTTGCGGAGCCAAGGTTTTTAAAGTAAAGATCCAGTAAGCCTCCCTTCTGCATAGGATCTGAAACTTTTTGCCACTGTCAAGGTCACTTGGCATAGCTTCTATGCCAAACACTTTGAGCCCGTCTATGCTGCTGTCATGGAACTCTTTAAAGTGTCTCGGCACCGAACACTTATCTTTCTCTGTTGTAATATTACTTCTATGTTCGGTCATCCTGATTCTCATCTGTCGAGAAGTACGTCCGATATACAGTAGCCCACATGGGCAAATCAGGCCATACACAACATAGGAAGTACCACAATTAATAAATTGTTTGATCCTATGCTTTGTTCCATCAGCTCCTACTACCTCCTTTTTTCTATGACACATATGCGCACAGTTGCCACAATTCCCCCCTCCCCACACTTGTAACTGCCCTTTTGATCGAATATACTTGTCCAAATCTTATTTAGCCCTTTGCTTTTCTTTACTCTACTTGGAGCAATAATGCTCCTCAGGTCTTTGGGTCTCCTAAAGATTAGATTGGGGTGGGGCGGTAAGCATTTATTTAGCACGGGATCCGACTCTAGGATTTTCCAATTTCTTTTAAAGATTTTTTGGATGGTTGGCACTTTGTTGTTATATCTAGTGCAAAATCTTATTTGTGGAAATTCATCTTTTTCACACTTTGTTGTTCCTTCTTCCCCTTCTCTTATATCGGCCTCGCTGTATAGTTTTAGATACTTCTGATAGGCTTCCTCTATATGCTCGTTGTCATATCCTTTCTCCTTGAACTTATTCCTTAGAATAAGGCTTTGATCTTTGTAGTCTCTTTCCAGGGTACAAGTCCGTCTAAGCCTACAGAATTGGCCGAAGGGCACATTTTTGATCCACCTCGGGTGGTGGTGGCTGCGGGCATGTAGGTAAGAGTTGCCCGCACTTGCTTTAAAGTATGTCTTTGAATAGATTTTTCCATTCTCATCCACTCCTAGTTCAAGATCCAGAAAAACCAGGTTGCTCTCGTCCACTACATGCGTAAATGTAATGCCATAGGGGTTCCTCGTGCAATGTGACAGAAAGCTATCCAAGTCCTTGTCAGTACCATCCCAAATTATGAGTATGTCGTCAATATAACGAGAATATAGCACAAGGTTTTTTCCAAAAGGGTTATCAAAAATGTGCCCTTCGGCCAATTCTGTAGGCTTAGACGGACTTGTACCCTGGAAAGAGACTACAAAGATCAAAGCCTTATTCTAAGGAATAAGTTCAAGGAGAAAGGATATGACAACGAGCATATAGAGGAAGCCTATCAGAAGTATCTAAAACTATACAGCGAGGCTGATATAAGAGAAGGGGAAGAAGGAACAACAAAGTGTGAAAAAGATGAATTTCCACAAATAAGATTTTGCACTAGATATAACAACAAAGTGCCAACCATCCAAAAAATCTTTAAAAGAAATTGGAAAATCATAGAGTCGGATCCCGTGCTAAATAAATGCTTACCGCCCCACCCCAATCTAATCTTTAGGAGACCCAAAGACCTGAGGAGCATTATTGCTCCAAGTAGAGTAAAGAAAAGCAAAGACAAAGGGCTAAATAAGATTTGGACAAGTATATTCGATCAAAAGGGCAGTTACAAGTGTGGAGGGGGGAATTGTGGCAACTGTGCGCATATGTGTCATAGAAAAAAGGAGGTAGTAGGAGCTGATGGAACAAAGCATAGGATCAAACAATTTATTAATTGTGGTACTTCCTATGTTGTGTATGGCCTGATTTGCCCATGTGGGCTACTGTATATCGGACGTACTTCTCGACAGATGAGAATCAGGATGACCGAACATAGAAGTAATATTACAACAGAGAAAGATAAGTGTTCGGTGCCGAGACACTTTAAAGAGTTCCATGACAGCAGCATAGACGGGCTCAAAGTGTTTGGCATAGAAGCTATGCCAAGTGACCTTGACAGTGGCAAAAAGTTTCAGATCCTATGCAGAAGGGAGGCTTACTGGATCTTTACTTTAAAAACCTTGGCTCCGCAAGGTCTCAATGAAGAGATTGAGCTACACAATATAACATAACACAACTTAATAGAGTTCAATTGAGCCAGGTAGGCACTGGTATAGTCAGTGGAGGTCCACCCATTTGTAGTAAGGTTTTGAGCTGATGTTCTGGAGAGCTGGGAGGGGGGGATAAAATGTTCTATCCTGTGAAGTTCTGTTTTTATTCTTGCTATAGATAGGGATAACAGAGTTTTTATTGGAGTGAATATTTATTAATTTAATTTAATCTAGTTCAAAAATAGGGAACGGGGAAACATAAAAGCACTCACATGTAGCCAACATCCGAAATAATTCAATCAAAAATAGGAATTACTACAGAGAGTAGTAGGAAGGCGGACTTTTTCAGGCAATCACAAGGACATACAATTTAAGAAAAAATATTTAATTATATATCATAAAATCCAAAAACAAAAACTAAAATATACAAAAACAGGATATACAGAATATATATTAGCAATGGTAGCTTGCATCTCGCCTACGCGTTTCGCCAAACGGCTTCTTCAGGGCGAGTTTGAGAGAGGGCTGGTAGTATATGATTGCTAATTTCATATATCAAAAACGTTTGCTGTCCATCCGATTATATCAAGGATTATGTAAGTATCCGAGTGGCATATGAGAGCTCAATGCGGCAGACAGAGTGTATCAAGTATACAAAAGAATGTCTGGTATGGTTAGCAACGAATCATCATCCACAGATGAACAAATGTATTTCTGAGGTAGAGCCAGAAATCAAAAGGAGGACCCGGGACTGATCACAGCAATAAAACATAGACCATAGCCAGAGAGGAGTAGAATCCAATCGCAATAGGCTGAACCGGATTGTGATGTCCAGTATAGGACAGTCCAATGAATCAGGAGTCTGGATATGGATTGGTGTTGATATGTCCCGGGGGGAGTCAGACCTGTGCTGCACAGGTCTGACTCCCCCCGGGACATATCAACACCAATCCATATCCAGACTCCTGATTCATTGGACTGTCCTATACTGGACATCACAATCCGGTTCAGCCTATTGCGATTGGATTCTACTCCTCTCTGGCTATGGTCTATGTTTTATTGCTGTGATCAGTCCCGGGTCCTCCTTTTGATTTCTGGCTCTACCTCAGAAATACATTTGTTCATCTGTGGATGATGATTCGTTGCTAACCATACCAGACATTCTTTTGTATACTTGATACACTCTGTCTGCCGCATTGAGCTCTCATATGCCACTCGGATACTTACATAATCCTTGATATAATCGGATGGACAGCAAACGTTTTTGATATATGAAATTAGCAATCATATACTACCAGCCCTCTCTCAAACTCGCCCTGAAGAAGCCGTTTGGCGAAACGCGTAGGCGAGATGCAAGCTACCATTGCTAATATATATTCTGTATATCCTGTTTTTGTATATTTTAGTTTTTGTTTTTGGATTTTATGATATATAATTAAATATTTTTTCTTAAATTGTATGTCCTTGTGATTGCCTGAAAAAGTCCGCCTTCCTACTACTCTCTGTAGTAATTCCTATTTTTGATTTAATTTAATCTAGTAGACAACACTGTCGCTATTTGTAGTATAGTTTTTTTTTTAGATATACTGTACAAGTAGACTGTAACTATATGATACAACCAAATGAGGTGGTCTGAAAAACGATATATTTCTCTCTCTCTCTATTCCCATGGAATCAGTCCGAGGGGTTCCGTGCAAGGAGGGCTGTCACTAAGTGCTATCGGTGCACAGATACTGGCACCTACGTAGTGATATATATGCTAATATTGGTTATATTCCTACGTTTGGGCCTTTTTGCATTCTCTACATATTTATATTTATATACTTATTCAAACTTGTATGTAGATAGTACCGGTAATATTACTACTAGTTTATTACACTCTAGGATGGCCTGATCACACAGATTGGACCACAAATGCTTTTTATATGTATCTTAAAAGATGTGCAGTTTATACAGCGTGTTTTTAGTATGCTATATATGCTTTTAATATATTTGCCTGTATATACTATGTTTTATTTTATTATATGTGTATATATATCGCTTTTTATTCAGTCTTATACTCCTTTAAGAGGGATGTTTAGTAGCATTAGGAGATGGACTTGCGCCCGTCTCCCACTAGATATGCCTACTCTGGCACGGCTGCTATCATCCTGTTGTGGGGGTATGTGTGCATATATGGTGCAGGGGCTGTTGGGCCACACTTCATCAGTTTGATGTGGGAGGTTAATTCTTGCACCCTGCACCGTCATTTAGAGCTATGGGAGCTCGTTCACTGGCTGGCATCAAACCGGAAGTAGCGGGTGGAACGCAAACACCCGCACTTCCTGTGACCGTGGAACGCAGCCCACGTGCTATGCGCGCGCATATCTGTGTGCGCGCGCATATCTGTGTGCGCGCGCATGCCCGCGCGCATGCGCGAGTACGGCGAAACCGGAAGTGCGGGGTGGAACGCAGAAGGCCCCGCACTTCCTGATTGTGGATGGCGTGCGTTCCAGCCAAACCAGGGCGCCAACGGTGGAGCGGTGGTAGCCCGAGGTGGAAGTGGGTGTCTCCTCGGGCACAGGATTCACCAGGTGGGTACCTTCATGTTGTACCCCTAGGCCCTGCTGTGGCATTAAAGGCCCTGCTATAGGTCCTGGCGAATAAGCCAGGCTGTAGTGGAGCTGCCAGTAGACATATGGCAATTGAGAGTTTGGTGATCCCATTGCACTGCCAGTCTTGTGTCACTTGCTGTGTACCCCATCATATAGGATGGGCACCTAGATCAACTTGCCCCTCTACACAGATGAGCCCATTTGGGCGACTAATGGGGTGGGCGGAGTCCCGTAGGAAAGGCGGGACCAGCCAGCTAGTGACGAATGGCTGCGCCTGTATGCACACATGCACCTATAAAGGGATGTTTTGCAGGAAGAGAGAGCTATCGCAGACCACCTAGGCTTTGAAGAAGGGGGTACGCCCCAGAAACGCGTCAGCCACATTGGTGTTTAGGGTCTGACTGGCAGGTGCCGTGAGGTCCAGGTTCAGCTGTTTTAAATGCGCTTACTACTAAATGTTTGTAAGTAGGACCATTGCTTTTTATTTTGTGTATATTAAAATGTATAAGTGGTAATGCACAAGGTCGGTGCGCCCTCCTTTCTTTTCTTTTTCATTTTAGCCATATGAACACCCTTTTGTTCTGTGGAGGGCTGCAAGACTTAAGACTTTGCCTTTATACCATACTGATACACCCAGTTTGGCGATACACCAGAGCGCAGGAGGATTTTTGTGGTATATCCCTGTATATGACAGCCTTTGGAGTTCATTGCTGAACTGACTGCTGCTTCTTTCTAATTTACTGTTTTGAGTAGATGGCTCCATTATTCAAACTCTGAATGTAATCATCTACACAGGGCAAGCATACTTTATCTCTTTTAGTCACATTTTACTTTAAAATTTCTTACAGCTTACTGTTTAATAATATAAATAGTCAAAGCTGACTTTGGAACATTGCTGTTTTTTATTGGGAAAATATCAAGTAAATCAATCACCATAGTCATAACCGTCAGAGAAAACACGACAAATCTATTTTTAAAGCTCAGATTCTGTAAACATTGTACTGATGTGATTTCTCTGATTCAGTTTTTCAAAATGTGGCGACTTAATTAAAATCTGCGCCTGGCAGCAGATCAAATCCTAATGTGTAATGATTCATGCTTTAATAATCAGGAGCTGCGATGGGTATGTGGTGGGAAGGAAGCAGGTGCGCACTTAGTACATGTGATCTCGGCACAATAACATTGAAATTGGGGCTTAACCATTATCAACTCTAAGCTAAATTCCAGGCAAATTGTTAAATACACAGATGAAATACATAGGTGGATCGGATATAACTTATTTGTGGCGGAGCAAGAGACCAGATTATTATTTTTTTTGCTGCAGTTTAGTGGTTCTTAAGCCTAAACATTTTTTCCTTTTAATGCGTTTCTTGCGTTAAGGTAAAACAGTATAAGGTAAAAAGTATTGCCCCCCCCACACACATTTTTGTAATTTTATTATATCCTTATTATATCTTTTCAATTCGGTGTGCCCTCAAAATAACAGTCATTAATGTCTAAACCAATGGCAACAAAAGTGAGTACACCCCTAAGTGAAAATGTCAAAATTGGGCCCAAAGTGTCAATATTTTGTGTGGCCACCATTATTTTCCAGCACTGCCTCCACCCCTCTTTGGCATGGAGTTCACCAGAGCTTCACAGGTTGCCACTGGAGTCCTCTTCCACTCCTCCATGATGACATCACAGAGCTGATGGATGACGGAGACCTTGTGCTCCTCACCTTACGTTTGAGGATGTCCCTCATATTACCAAAAGGGTTTAGGTCTGGAGACATGCTTGGCCAGTCCATCACCATTTTTCCAGTCCATTTTTAGCTAATGTTTATCGAAGAGCAGTCGTTCAATAGAAAAATCTTCACAAAATAAAAATCTGAATTAGTCATCTCTCAGATCGTTCTACTTTTCCTGTGTAAACCAACTTTACAAAAGGTCTATATATATTAAGGCTTGTAGAAGGGCTTGTGATTATGTAGGCAGATTATACACCGTTGTTTTATTTTGCATTTACCCTATTTAAAGTAGACCAATACCTTAAAAACTGATTTCTCTTTCTTTCATTTGAGGACACAGTTCCACTGTGGCATTACCACCTACTGGCTATAGTGCTACCTGCAGGTGAAGAATGGCTGGTATAACAAAATAAAATAAAAATAAAGCGGCTAAGGAAAGGCCCTTGCTGGTGATTAAGCTGGTGTTGAGCTTTTCACTTGAATGAAGACATTGGGGGTTAATTACGAAAGGCAAATCCACTTTGCACTACACACTGAAAATCTGAGGGGAACACACAGGGGAAATAAAAAAAACAGCATTTTAGCTTGTACATGATTGGATGATAAAATCAGCAGAGCTTTCCCTCGTTTCATATCTTCCTCTCAGATTAACAGCGACTGCCCTTCCAAGTGCACTTTGCATTTGTAGTTTGCACATGTAGTGCAAAGTGGATTTGCTATTTGTAAATAACCCCCATTATGCTTCTGTAGCTTTGCAAGCCAGTCCACCCAATGGAAATTGCTTGACCTTCTTTGGATGTAGTCATGGTATAGAGGGTCCATGTAAGGGCCTTTCTGTGTTGACTCCTATTTCACATTGTATTAGGCAGAGTACCATCAAATCAAATGCTATTATGTATGAAGAACCACTCTTTACAGTGTTTTATGCAAGTACATTCTGGGCTTACCTACATCAAACATAAATTTCTCAGGTTAGTAACGCATCCTGTTGGCCATCAGTTTGTACGCTCACATAAGATGTGGCAGCATTAGCTGTCCGTTTTGCATGTAGAGGTTCTCGGGCAGCAGTCTAGCTAGCCTGTATTTTCTTTGAGAAATGTAATCTGGGTTTTTATTTGAAAAAAAAAATAGATTCTTTTGAGCAAGTTTTGCTAGCTGCTGAATAGTCACTGTGCTTTCCACCATGCAGCTTTCTGTATTGGTTGACTCCTCATCTGTGCCCTGGAGGGACCGGGACCCTGCAAGGAAGATGTGTTAGCTGCAGGGTACTATAGCGATTCAGGGCCGTACCAATCAAATCATGTCCCAGAAGGCCCTTTGGGGGGTGTACTGACATCCATTCTCAGCTGAGGAGAGGACCACAAGATTGTTGCGGATGCTTTCCGTCACAGCTGTCTCTGATTTTCCTCTTGCAGCTTCTATTCTTTTGAAGATGAGGAGGAGGGTTTCTTGTTTGGTTCTGAAGATTCAGCACAGAAGGCTGCCTGATTTGATAGCTCTTCCAAGCTTAAAAAAACTATTTCTATCTATATTGATACAGTTTGTCTGTGCTTTGTCTTGGGACAACCTGAATCAGACTAACCAAAGATCACCAGCATAGGTTCCTTGAAAATGCCTCAACAGGTGAAAACACTTCTTGAAGGCTTGCTCCTGGCTTGCTCCTGCTCCTGACATAAATAAAATCCCCCCCAACAGTGCTTTTCACAACAATACCCCACTGAAGAAGTGGGCTCTCCCAATTGTAGGGACAGATTTTTCCGGTCTTAACAAAACTTTGATGTTCCTGTCAAAGATGTCCTTTTTTTTTTTATTTCAAGGACCTGTAGGTTAGACGTTGTCTTCAAGTCCTTGTTCTCTCTTGCTGGTCCTGCTGTTAAACCAGCAGTTTCAATCATGTCTGTTTTGGCAGATCTTTTTTGTCTGGTCAGTGCATTGACTCAGGACCCTGGATCCATTTTGACAGATCGGTCTGCCCTCCATCAATTGGAGTTGTTACCTGTGGCCTTGCACTACTTTGGTGATTAGTAGATGTACTACTTCAGAGCTTCAGAATGAGCCTCCTTTTTGATTCAAATGTCAAGGGTCCTTTGACTCAAGTGTTTCACTTTTCAGAACCACAAACAGGGAAAACAGAGGGTGAATCTCCCTAACAGGGACAAAGACAGGAATAAAACCTCTCCACTCTAGGCAAAACTGAAAAAAAAATGTAGGTTTTGCCTTTAGCGACACTCTAAGACCTGGAACTTCAAACCCATCAAGTCAGGGTTTCAAGACACAAGCTCTTCCAACAGTGAGGAAGTGCTCCCACTTGTAGACTCCTGAGGCATTGCAAGGCTGAGTGTTTCAGTTTCTGTGTCTACCCAAATTCAAAGTGGGCCTATCTTTCCTCTTGCCAGGTTGTCATTGCCCCAGTTCAGAAAAAATTTTTTTGGGGATTCTACTCTAACCTAACCATTGGTTCTAAGACAGGAGACATTTGCCTCCTGCTGAATCTTAAGAGTCTCGGCAGACTCCTTCAAATCTAAAAATGTCATATAAAATCTACTAGGTCAATCATTACCTCGCTTAAGTCCTGGGGACATTCTGGCCTATAGGTACATTAAGGATACCTACTTGCACATTCCCATTTATTTCTTTGCATCAACAATATAAACATTTTGCCCATTGAACTTTTAAAGAGTCACACCTCAGACAGTAGATCTAAAAATATGTACCACAATGACGAAGACATAGATGCTGAACATGAATGGTGCTGCATAGCGTTTATGAAACAATTAGATATACAGGACCTGAAGGCACCATACAGATACTCCAATCGATCTGGAGCTGCTGCATGACTGATCTATACATGTTTCACAAGGTAATTCTCGATTCCTCAGGAGAGGCACAGGTAGGTATCTGGTGATAAAAACGGATCGATGAATGATGACAAAAAAAATAATAATTGAAAGGGAGGAGGGGGTGGTAGGGGGAATGGGAAAGGCAGGAGGAGAACCATATATGTATGCGTACATGTCAATATCTGTAACTTACAAGTAGTGCCAAGCGCTGCTCAACTCTTGCCGTAAAGATAATCAGGTTGGATAAAGAAGGCAAGCTTATGTGTAGCAATATATACGGTAACATACGTGTTCATAAAGGTGTGACTCTTTAAATGTCCTATGGGCAAAATGTTTTTTTCTGTGTTATACATATCAATTTGGGACTGAGACACTACCTCAACCCTTCTTACATTAGCTCTCATTGTCTGTCACATACTGCAGAGGTTAGAATGGATCCCAAATCTTTAGCCCTAGAATATATTTACCACTTGGAGTATTATGACAAGCTCTTTGTCTCTACTTTCACATTCAAGCCCTATATTACAGGAGATGTCGCACCATCCGCTTTTGCATTAAAGCCTTGGGTTTTATTGTGGCTTTCTTTAAAGCCTTCTTTATGCTCCATTTTACTCCAGATAATTACAACGCAAACATTCTGTTTACATAGGATAAGCAGACTCCAACCAGCAAAACCAGACATGCTTTGGCATAGTGGATTTTCGATCTTGTACAGGAATTAGGGATGTCCTTTCTCTCGATGTCTTGGAGGGATGCCAGCCTGTCAGGCTGGGAAGGGGTCCTGGATACCGGTACTTTTTTAGTATGGTTTCAGATCAGCTTCCTAGAACTCGGGGCACTATGGTTGTCCCTTTTAATGCTGGACCTCTTGATTACAGAGTCACCCAACTGTTACCCAGTAGGGTATTGGTCTACATCAACCATCAGGAAGGCACCAAAAGTCACACAGCTTAAACAGAAGCAGACTTCATTCTAACATGGGCTCCGCGTTCTGGCCCTATCTGTTATACAGGCATAGAAAATGCACAGGTCAACTCTCTGTATATCAGTTGTCAGCGTCTGGTGCCAGGT